>JAAAKL020001228.1:0-32333 GCA_010016065.2 Carybdea cf. marsupialis auct. non (Linnaeus, 1758)
TGATGCCGGATTGGCCTTGCGTTTACATTGAAACGTTTTCCTAACCGGTATCAAATGAAGACGCTTTTGAAAACGGAGTAATTTGAAAACGGTATCAGTCGTCTCAATGTGAACACCTGACAACGGAAGCTTTTCATTCCGGATTCCATACCTTAGTTGACTCTTATGGAATCAGGCATGGAAAGCTTCCGTTTTCAGGTGTTTACATTGAGACGACGGATACCGTTTTCAATTGATTCCGTTTTCAAAAGCGTCTTCATTTTATGCCGGGTAGGAAAACGTTTCAATGTAAACGCAAGGCCAATCTGGCATCATTTTGTTCCGTTTTCAAATGAAAACGGCATAATGTAAACGGGGCCTAGGAGTTTCGCCTCTTCAATACCGTCAGGTATCAGTGAAATATCATATGCAAAGTCAAGATCAGTCACGTTAGCTGATTCTAATTTCCTGCTCTTTCTTGGTGATGATGATGATGATGATGATGATAAAGATTTGCGTAAAGTAAAAATGTGCGTCATTGCTATGGAGAAAGTAAAGATTTGCCCTTCATTATGCATACCTTTTACTTCCCCAGTACAGAAAAATGTTTGGACACGTCACGAAATTTCAAGTCTCTACTTAATATCGCTCTGAAACAAATATTAATTGCTGCACTGACTTGCACTCACCTGGTGTTGCGTTAAACAGTTGCAGTTTGGGGGGTCAGGGGGTGGTACTAGCAGCGCTTCGTCGTTAAGTACTCGATACTACAGTATAAGAAGGAATGTAAAAGTTAAGAACATAGTGTTGGAAGTTGATCATTGTGACATCACCTTCCTGTAATGAAGGTTGTGTAGGTATTGTGTAGGTTGACGTGATTGTGTAGTGTTGTGGTTAGCACGCTGGACTGCAGTACGGAAGGCCGTGGATCGAAACCCGGCACAGGCATCAGTTTTTCAATAGGTTATGGGCCCAGACACGTGAGTCAACTGGAAACACGAGGGTGGCGAGCCATGTGATGGGGTATGCTTGGTGCAACCGGACCATCGAGGTAACCATGTTGTGGATCATGGATGGCGAGCAAGGTTGATCAACACCTGGATGCTCACATTCAGGGGGGATGTTGGAAGTTGATCATTGTGACCTCACCTTCCTGTAATGAATGTTCGCATTGTGTATGTTGATGTCACTGTGTAGTCATGGTATCACAGTGTGCATTGTCTGATGAACGAGTTATGACTGAAGATGTGCTCTCAGCAGAGCAAGCCTGTGTAGTGTAGTGGTTAGCACTCTGGACTGCAGTACGGAAGGCTGTGGATCGAAACCCGGCACGGGCATCAGTTTTTCAATATCAAATATGTACTAGATGTCATTTAGTTTTATATTCTCATTTCTATGCATTTGTCAGAACATTCACAGTTGTTAAGGGGAAATAATTTGATTAAAATCTCTGATGCTTGTTTTGCCAAAAAGTACTCAATCTGTTGACTGTTACTTTTTACTTAGTCGTAGGAGAATCAAGCAATTTCTCTTCCTAGTGGTTTACATGTGGTATCACTAAACACTGTGTCAAAATATGACATTTGCAGAAATTCCTCATGCCTTATTTATTTGTCACTTTATTTGACTCCCTATTGCCAAATCAAAAAGGTTATTCAAGATCAAAGTATTTCAAAAAGGCAGATTTTCTGGAAAATACTAAAATTAGGCAAAATTTAAAGGGTAAATATCTTGTCAAATACAGGATATTTGAATAGAACATTTGTGATTTTCCCCCTTGGCATAGGTACTATTGATACTACAAGTATCAACAAAATTGAAATTTTATGATGTCATGCCCTTGGATTCACATGATTTGTCTTGTAATAATAGGAGTCAATTTACTGTGATGTCCTTGGTAATTTAATCTTCACTTGGCTACTATGTTTCAAGATATGTCCATCCTGAGTACCACTATACTTGTCCTGGAAATGCTTGACATGGCAAGGAACTGCAGTAGCTACATTTAAAGAATTGCTACAGTATACAATGAAAAGGTGACTTAATGTGGTGTTTAAGTGGTCATTTTCAGTGTGGAAAGCCTGGGTTTGATTCCCACTAGCACCATGTTGATTGAGTTGCTATGTATTCCATGATTGCTAGTGTGTCTGACTGAGTACTTATTATTGGTATTGGTAGGTAGATAGAGAGATATATCTACTTGACAGTGACTTATATCATATGCTTTTATCATAGATCTGTCGCCAAAAGAAAAACATCTTTTGGAAGAGCTTCAAAAGCGTAAAGAAGAGGTTCTAAGAGAAATTCAGGTATCATGTTAACTAACATTATCCTAATGTTTAGTTGTATCCTAGTTGCTTTAAGACCATTTTGAAACCATTATCTATTAAGGTTTCTCTAAGACTTCAAGTGATGGAATGTTTAGTCACTAAATGTACGGTAACTGTTATCATTTGTTCACTATCCCATCTTTATAACAACCTTAACTGAAGTCTCCACATTTTCCAATACTTTTAAAAATAACAAATCTACTTATGTAAATTTGGCCTTCCCAGAAACCTCAATCAACCATCCAGGATTCTTTCAAATGATTTCACCATGTGGGGAATGTAACCCAGTGTTAATAGCATCATGTTCTTGGTACAAATACTTAATTCATGTTAACCTACCTGTAGGTGTTAAAAGATGAAATTTCAGCCATTTACAAGGAGTTGGATGTCATGGAACATACTGATGATTAGTGAGTATAAAACAATACTTTTATAATATTGCTGAGTACATATCACCTGTGTTTTCCTACACCTTGTGTTCTTGTGCCAATATTATTTCAAGTCATTGGGTTATATCATTCTCTGTTTTGAAATGAAAAAGGAGCAACACTAATAGCCTTTGAGAAGAGTACTGAACTAAGCTTAAAAGTGTGCAAGAACAAGACTCCAAATTACCTTAAAGCCTACCTATCTCAAATGAGCACAGTGATTATTGTACCTTAATTCAAAACATTCACACTCTACCAGTTTCTAAAGAGTTTGGTACTGCAGGAGTGCTAAAAGATAAAACAGATTTCCCTTCTTTTTGTATGCAGCTTTCTTTCTTTTTGGAATGTATTTTAGCTGGCCTGCATGTCACATAGACCTAGGAAGTAAGTATTGAGAACAGTGTATGAGATATTCATAAAACTTTCAGATCATTAGTAGAAATGCTAGCAATAATGAGGGGCAGCACTGAAAGTACAAGCAGTGTTAGTGTATTGCGTTATGTGGATGGTAGATATAGCCCTCCTTGCAAGTGGTATAGAAGAACTGTTAGAGATCTTAGGCTAGAGAAAAGTGTACTATGTTATTGCTGGGTCACCATAGCTCAGTTGGTAGAGCAACATGCCATGAGTGCGTGGGTCCCAGGTTTTAATCCTGGTGGTGACATTTTCATGATTCTCTAGTATCTCTTGAAACTTGATATTTTCTAAACTTCTCCTCTCTATAAATAGAACTATATATGTAGCACTTAATGAAGTAGCTTTCTGTGATAGAGTATTTACAGAATTTAGGGTAATTTCTAAATGAGGAAACCATGGCCTTAAAATGCAGAGAAAATAGTGATGCACGTTGACCAATCATGATGATGTAATAAAAAGACAGATATCATAATGCAATGAAAGACAGATAATGATATTTTTTATCACTTTCACTGCTCGTATTTGTTTCATTAAAGAAGGGAGGATTCCTACATGTGTCATTTTCTCTTTGAAAAAGTGTCATCCAAAAAATTCTTATTACAGCCCAACTTTTTAGTAGATGTTGGAGAAATCTGACTGTATCCTTTTGATAGAAGAAATCCCCCTTTTTGATCTTCAATTCTTCATCTATTCAAAGTAAACTCTGTGATCTCTTAGTATTGTCATTTTGGGATAAATAAAATGCTGATTTTTTATGAGAATTGTCTTACCCATTGTCGTACATCCTAACTATTCAAAGTCGTCCTTCTATTTGAGGCTCAAAATAGCCTTACTTTATAAGCTACTGGAATAATTGTTTCCCAGGTCTTAACCTGCCTGGTTCTATTTGTATCAACCCACTGATGTAATGCTTTAAAGTCCACAAATTGAGAATGAAGTATAAACTGCCCTCTGATGTGCACAGTATACACTAACTACCTTCAATCCATCCTGTTCATTTTCAAGATTTTCAATTCATTTCTAGCATACTCTTAAAGTACCCGTGATGTTACTAAGAAGAATACTAAAACTGCACAAAATAGTAAATTCATTTTTTATTTTTTGAGAATAACCTGAAAAGGGAATTAACAAAATTATTTACCCAACTTTGTTTTACAATGTAGCCAATCAGAACTCTGACTGTCAGTGTTGTTTTGACCAAGCAGTTTGTTCAGAGGAAAAATTATAGGCAGAAGTCAATTCATTAAGGCAGATTTTTCTATATAACGGCTATCCCAAAGATATCATCAATTTAACCATCAAGGCTAAATTATTGCAGTTTTTCAAGAGAAAAACCTTTTGGGCCTAAGAAATGCCCTGTGTAGTAAAAAGTTAGCATGGCCTGGTAATGTTTCCCTTTCAATTCAAAACCCAGATAGCCCGTAGAAATGTGTTATTGTGCTGTGACACCACTCATAGTTTATAACAATAAGAAAGTGCTCCCAACTAACAATAAGAAAGTGCTCCCACAAAGACCATGTGCCTTCCACAAATAATAACATTGTAGTTTACTCATTTTCTTGCCAGTGCGAAACTGGCTATGTTGGCCACACAACGTTGAGGTATGTTGACAGAGTTAAGCAGCTGTTTTCGCCAAAAGAATTAGCTCCTACAAGGAAGCAACCACTTTGGCTTTCAGAATCTTAAAACATCACTAAACAATGTGACTCTGCCATAGGGCAGCACTTGCTTGAAAACCCGGACTGTGGCAAAACGTATACGGACGAAGCTAGATCTGCTTTTCACTTGGCCATTCTAGAATCCATTCACATCAAAGCAAGAAAACTGTAGACAAAAGAAGTTTGTCTTCTCATTGGGCCTTAAAAGTTAACCATTCAGCTTTGCATACACTGATTGGTCAAAACAGCACCAATCTGGCAGTCAGAGTTCTGGTTGGCTACTTTGTAAAACACAGTTGGGTAAATAATTTCATTGATTCCCTTTTCAGGTTATTTCGTGACAACTTGTACTCTTAGGAGAGTCGGACTAAAGAGCTTTTAAGTACAAAATGAATTCGCTATTTAGTGCAGTTTTATTATTCTGTACCATCACCAACTTAGGAGAAATACGGGAACAGGAACAGCCAGTAAATTAAGTTAAAATCCATGTAATACAACAATAAAACATTGGCTCTTGCTTATGGTGAGCTTTCAGAAAATTGTTTTTCTTCTTCTGGCAACTGGACATTTTAAACCACTTAAAAATATTTGTTTACAACTTAAAATGCCTACAATTTAGAAAAGGATAAATATACTCACCAAAATACAAGCTAAAAAGTTTTTGTTTTCCATAATAAAATTCCTACTTCTTACAAAATAACATAATACTTAGTAAGATACCAGGTCAAGCAACCAAACAAACAGCGAAAGAAAAGGATAACTATCCTGGATTTCTTAACATAGTTCTGCCACTTTTCAATGGGTTACTAGTTTACTTTGGAGAGTACACATGCTAAGCCAGCCTCGTCTTGAGAATCCCAATATATAGGGTTGTGTTGGGCAAGTTAGTGAATGCAGAGGGCCGTCATGAGAAACCCGCCAGTGTGAGGAGGGTGATAGGGCCATCAAGGCCTCACCCTCATTAAGGGAGGGGCTGACCCTGCAAAGACCCAGTAAGTAAGTATAGGTATTAGTGTGTATCAGTGGGTTTAACAAACAGATTGGTTGTCCTTTGCCACAGTTAAAAGTATTCTACTCTATGGTGCCAAAACTTGGATCATTAAACAGAGAAGGCGACGGTACATAAACACGTCTGCTGTGGTACACACTCAACATCAACTGGAGACAACATACCACAAACAAGGAACTCAATGCAGATCTCCAAAGAATCTCCCAGACACTACAAACACACAGACTTCAATTCACTGGTCATTGTTGGTGAAGTAATGAAGTTGCAGCAAACCTTGGCAGACCAGAACTGGACTACTCCACCCGCCTGTTGGAAGACACTTGACTTAACATCATAGAATTGGGTACATCACCGAGCAAAAGAGAGAGAGAGAGAGAGAGGACTGGTCAAGTATTGTGGTTGCTTTGGATACGCCCCCACAAATGATGATTATGATTGATTCAGATGTATGAATTTTTCTGAGGATTATCAATTGAAAATGAAAGCATGTAGGAGCAAGCGACTGTTTTACCACAAAGTTTTTTGTTTTGTACTATGACAGGTTTTTAATTGGCGATTCCAAATTTGAATGCAACACTGCTGAATATTACTTATCTGTTTCCACATGAAAATACCTGCGCATATAGTCAAAGGTACTTATATAGAGGCTATTGACGGTAGGTGGTGCTGACTGCATTATGCATTTGCATCATACTCTTCCCAGTAGAAATAAACAAGCACAACAATCCTTATGATATTTTCCTTTCATTAATAGGGATAGTTTGCTACCAGCCAAATGCTGTTGCAATAATGCAATAAGAATGTTTCATCATGAAGGAGCTTGGTTCTTCTATTTTTGAGTTTATGCTGGGTGTCCACCACAAGTGGATTACAAATAGGAACTTATCACACGGGCTATTGTTTAAGGGACAACATGACGAAGGTGCCAGGCACTTCTCTTATTCGTTTGGAAATGGCTGTGATGTTGGGCTTGTTGGAATAAGCGCTCAGATGGGCTAGATATCGAGGGATACAACGGAGATACCTACAAAGCATTTGTCACTGAACGTACTTGAAAGTAATCAACATAACATACACCACTGAATTTGAAATATATACAGGTGCTGTAACCACAAGAGTAAACAGGCTAATTAGGCTGACGCAAAGCGGTAGGTTAGTCACACAAACGAGTCAACACCTCTGAGGTGACAAACTGAAGAATGTCGACAGGGCTTAGGACAGTATTCATGTGGGGTGTTGTGTCTTTTGTCCGCCCAATACAAGGCACGGTTGCCACTTTAAGGTATTGAGTCACTTTGAAAGGAGTAGAAATAAAACGTAAACAGATAAATAGATGTAATTACTGACATGAAATTGAAGATTTCTAAGAAGATTGCGGTTGCCTGAGATTTCAAAGTGTGGAAATCTTAGGTGAGAGGAAAGCAGTCTGAAGACAGACAGTTCCAGATCTTGGCAGTTCCAGAAAAGAAACTGTTACCGTAGGAAATTCTGTCTGTTTTAGGAATACAAACAGAAACGTGATACAGAGAGTTAACATAGAAAGCACAGATACCAAGACCAAATATATGAATAGCTGAATCCTTTCGGATAAGAGGAAGATATCCAGGGACAACCAATTGGGCATTGTCAATGCTGGGATTAAGGTTGGCCTCCTTACCGTGTGGAGGTCCTTCAACATTATTTCCAGACCTGTTGACGTAGTTATGATTAATTTCAATTTCGGAAAACATAATGGTTAAACGATTTTCCAGCATTCACTCCTCTGGATGCAGAGCATCAGTCAACCAAAAGCTGGCCAACTCGTATGAATCCTATGAGAGAGAAGGGGTGGCAAGGCAGATGGATGCTAAAAATATCAACTCCTAAGTCTGGTGCATGGTTAACTACCAACCAGTGTTTTTTGAGACACCATCTCTAAATGATTGCCAAACAAGGTAACCACCCAATAAAGAGCTAACACTGTTCCCCGCTAGACGTCATCGTGTTATTTTACCCATAAATGGGACCCTATTGGGGCGAAACTGGGTGAAATGGCAGCTAAGGGATGTCTCCACGGTCCCAAAAGCTCTAGCTTGCAAAAACTGAAGCATTTCCACTGGTTACAGGTTTGTTATACGCAGGACTTGTCAGAACAGTTGATGAAGTCTGGAGATTGTAAATGTTGGTAAAAACTATAACCGTAATGCAGCTCCTATTACTATTTAGTCTCAATATGCGGTATATGGAGGGGGAAGATTGTAAGGAAAACATTGATAATGGTTCAGATGGCTTGGCCTTCTACTGCTGTTGTCCGGGACTCGTAAAACACAAGTGTTTTGTCGTAATGACACCAGAAACTCATCTCAATTTCTACCACTCTATAAACAGTAATGAAAGTAGTTAATTATTTATCGAAAGGACTTCTGCATCTAGAAATTTCACGTTTGTGCTCTGTTTATATTACGTTTCTCCTGCTCCAACAAATTTCTATCACCTAAGGAAATTATGTCGAGTTCCCATTTTCTGTATCTCTGTGCAAGAGAACAGTTAGAATGACACATCTACTTTTCTCACAATCGGCCACCAACTTCTAAATAAGCTGAGAAATTTTACACTTTATGGAAGATGTTAAGGAAAACTATAAACATGTGATCTTAATTTTAGAAAGATTGTGTTTGAAAACAGATTAGCAAAGTTCAATAACTTCTCGAAGACATAAACCCAATCAATTCAACATTATTAAACAGCGCGGCAGGGAAGATTTGTAAGAGGCAATACTTCTATTTGAACAGGCCATACGATAGATCACTGGATTTTACCCATTTTAACCTTTGAATTCCCTTAAGATTGCAAAGAAGCAAAAGTCAGACCAAAGTACAAAATTGGGTGTAAGCAGGGTTCATCAAATTATCAACCGATTTGTTTTGCTACCGCTATTATCGAGGGTTTAAATAGACGAAAACGAAAGTCACATTTTGTAAAATTAACAGTCTATATTGGAACAAATTACCGTCCAACTACTTGTCTATTTTACCCTAGTTATATAGTTCTACAGGGTTTGAAAGCTGGGCAGCTAGTAGGTATGGTCATCATTGACGCAATTGACCATAAATGCTCTTTCAGGAATTGACCTGCCTCTGATTTACCAGTTGCACAATTTTATGGTTGAAGTCATACCTCGAAAACCGAATATGTGTTGTCCATGTTCGATAAGAATACTCGAGCACTGGTAATGTGTCGTTTGGAGTCCCACAGGTGGTTTACTTTTTTCCCTTTTGTATGTAAGCAGTATAGCCCTGTGATTGGTTGTGATCTGCTTTTTTATGAAGACTACTTATGTTTATTATTTAACGATGAAAACGTAAATAGACAAAGATTTAAATAGGAACTTGAACTCCCTATGATATTGTTTTATAGAAAGCAAATTCTATATTTATCTTGGGAAACACACAATGAAATCTTTTCTCTTCAAATAGAGAGGGCTTGAGTCCTAAACATTAACAGGGGTAGTAAGGTTACGGTAAGGTTACGAATAATTAACAGTTGTATATCTTAAGCTGTGATTGGATGAGTCTTGTAAGGAAATGGAAAGTACAGCAATGGAAAACGTACATTTCCGTACAGGAATGCCTTCAAACACAGAATCGATAAGCCCCAGTCTGTACAAGTATTTAACTTTTTTAAACGATTCTTTCCAATGTACACAAGGAAATTTTGTTTCTAGTGACCCAGGATAGAATACCTCGAATGTCTAGGTATAATCTACTGCTTATAACTTGCAATATAGGCCAGAATAATTGATTGTATCTTGAGCCTTAACTTTTGAACAACCTACCACTCGATCTGAATTCTGCAAACAATACCAGCAAAAATATACCTGAAATGAAAGAAATCTCTTAAAAAATATGGTGAAGGAAGATGTCTAAGTGGACCAGTATGGAAGTAAAGCAATTGGGACCTCGTAATGTTATCCTTGCTATTTCAAAATTTGTCTTTTCTTAGCAATTTATTGTCAATCCATCAATTTTCAAAGCAATTTTGTGTCACTTTTTGTCATTGTCAATGTATAGCACTTTAAATTTGATGTAGCTTTTAAAGGATATTTTTTAGTAAGTTAAGTTTTTTCATTTATATAACAAACAAATACGTACATGCAGTGATGATGATAATGGAGAGGATAATAGCGATGATGATAGTTAATTGGTATTCAAATTTGCATAACGGTATATCATGTCGTAACTACATAACTTGTAGCTCATATTGTAGACACTGCATTTCATTTTGAATCATTGCCCGTTTAGGCTGTTAGCAGCAGACACTAGTTTTCTTTGAGATGTGAATCAACTTTCAATGGCGAATCTTTTGATGTGTTTTTTCTTAGACTGTAATATGACTTTGACATATTTTCACTTTGTCTCACTTCTGTTTCACATATTTTTAGCAATGTTTATTAACTTATTGATATTTTAAGCTGATACTCTGTCTGAACGTATGAATTAGTGATGTACTAATGGTATACTTCTCTGACGTTTCCGTAGTGTACAACCATCTTCCACTGCAAGACAGTGGGCCATTGGACGGAAAAAGTTCAATATTGATCCACACAAGGTATGATAACTTTGACATGAGTGATTCATTATGTATACATAGATGAAGTACACCACATATAGATAGCATCCTTCCTGTACCAAGTATAATAAGACGTGCTTTTCATCCAACATTTATCCCACAATGCCGGTGTGCTGCTAATGACCATGTCATTGGGAGCTTAGACATACAGCAGCTGTAGTAATGGTGGTTACGTACTTTCTTACCGTCACAGCCATGCCCTGATTTTTTCCTTGGTACTGGGAAAGACAATCAAGGTCATATCGTGCTCAATGACCTCACAGAGTGACCGGGACATGAACCTCTTCGTCTTGTAACCCTTGTATTATTATGAGGCGGCTGCTCTACGCACTCAGCCACATCAGCCGTAGATAGATGTATGATGTTACGTTGATGTTAGATCAAGGTTTTTACGTAGCTTTGACTTAGTATGTGCTTAGTTTTACCTACTTTACGTAGTTCTACTGGTTTTAAGTTAGTCTTAAACTGACTTGTCTGCTCTTCGTGATTAACACATTTCCTCAAGAGCTGTCGTGTAACAATTCCATTGTCCCAGTTTGTAACATACTTAGTCGTTATAGGCATTAAACTGCGGAGAATGTTGGACAGAAGGAAAGTATGCCTTTGTTTGCTCCAATTCATGCTCATTCTTAGCTCAACAAGATGTCCTATTGCTAAGCTCATGTTTTTCCTAGACAAGTTCGACGTTTCTTCCGTAACTGAAACTTGGTGGACAGAAAATAATAACACAATAACAGATGCCATTATACTTTACATTTTCAAATCAAATCTGCGAAGATAGGAGGGGTAGGCCCATGAACAATAGCTTTGTTTTTGATAACTGCTTCTGCTCGTTAGGCTGCTAGATAAGATGGCGGTTCTGAAGGAAAAGCAAACCCTGGATTGCCTAGACTAGCATGGTAGGGCAAATTTTAATTTTGGTACACGAGGGCTTAAAACCCGTTTCAAATGGGCAACAAATGGTGCAGAAGTAAATTTTGGCTTAGAAACATCTAGTTTAGGGTAACTAACACGCTGAACATATTATGGTCAATAAGATCGGAAGAAATAGAGGATGAACCGTTGGATAATAATTGACGGAGGCGAAGTGAAACAAAGTTAATAACTATGATGCCTTTCTTTAAGTCCATCAGTTCCCTTTTCAATTGAGACGTGAGAAAATATGATACTTATCATACAGTTCCTTGTCAAAAGAAGACAATCAGCGAATCCAAAGTTGGTGGGAAGAAAATCGTATATCATAGCATTAAAGCGTCGAACAATAAGATAGAGATCAGTTTTTAATGTCTTTAATGGAAGGTTCTGCCTTGACAAACGACTCGAAGTAGATCCAGTCTCGGTTTGATTTTGGCAATTAAATTTAATTAAATTGAATTAAGTATGTCCAACAGAGCAGAGTGTTTAAAAATAGTGAAAGTTCCTTCTACCGTGAACTGAATCGTCCAAAGAATGTGCCCACCAGAAGAAGCATGCAGAAGAAGCAAATCGTTTTTGCAGAGATATTTGGGGCAACACACAAGAACATGTCAAGAATGGGGAATGGTTGCGTGAGATGAAAGACGATGTTTGATCAAGATATTAATCAAGAGGACTATATCAAGATTGCACTAGAACAATTTAAAACAAATTTTAGAAAACACACGTCACTGGAAAGCCCCTTGCAAAACTGTCTTTCAGTTTTCTGGCTGAAAAGGTTCAAGTCTCTGCATATTAGCGTTGTAGAACTTCTTAATAAAACGGAAACACCCAGGTGACATGTGGAGAGATCTGTGCTTGTTAAAGAAGACCTAAGTAAGGACAATATACGAAGTAACTACCGCCCAATGGCACGCTTGCCATTAATGAGGAAGATCGTCACTGGTATTGTTGGGTAACATTGGTATCGATTCTTAGAACGTAGGGGGTAAACTCCTACAAGAGCAAAGAGTTGCAGGAAAAGTTAAAGAGGAACGAATGACATTTTGTGTATAGACTGTATGGCATTGATTGAAGTGAGGAGTAGTAAAAAGAATATTGGTGTATGGATTGATTATCTCAAGGCATAAGACATGGTTCCCCACCCATTGATACGTGAATGTTTAAGTCCTCTTAAAGTGGCAGATAATGAAGGCGTGGAATGTTGCGTTGACGTGTGGTAAATCTAGTGTAGGGGGTGCTCAGATAATAAAGAGGCATTTTTCAAGGAGAGTCCCTCTAACCTCTACTGTTAGTTACGACACTGATACATTTGACGATAATTTTAAGGATCTATAACGAGGGCTGCATGTTCCATAAAAACCAAAGAAAACAAAATCATTGTATATGGACGTTCTAAAATTGTTTGTATACAGCAGCAGAGATCTAGATGCTCTGTCAGATGTTTTAGTGTTGATATCTGTATGCAATTCGTAATTGGCGAGTATGGAATATTAGTGCTGAAAAGAGGAAAGTAAGTTGACAGTAAAATAGTAGACCTACCTAATAATCAGACCCCTGTGAGACGATCGCAGCTGCAAATCCTTTGGGATGTTAGAATCAGGTACAGTAGAGTATCGCGTAGTGAAGGATACATTAAGAAACAGTATGAGAAAACGTACGAGGAAAATTCTCGAGACTAAGCTGAGTAGTGGGAATTTATGTAAAGCCATAATTACTTGGGATACGTCGCTCTTGAGGTACACTGGACATTTTTTGGAATGGACAAGCAAGAGTTACAAGGCTGGACTGAAGAACGGGAAAACCCATGACCATGCACAAGGCTCATCATCCAAAAGATGATGTGGACAGACTGTTTGTGAGTAGAAAGAATGGTGGTAGGATCTTTTAAACATTAAGGAATGTGCAGAACTATCTCTCAAAGGTGTTCACAATTATGTGCAAAGAAATGCGGAGAGATGATGTAATGCAGCTAGGGGTCCAGAAACTGAGGTTGTAGAAACATTAACAGAAGTCAATAAGAACAGAATAACGAGTAGGAAAAATGCATGGAAAAGTAAGACTTTATACGGATCATTTCTTAGGTCTACTAAAGAAGTTGCAGACGAGAAGTCCAGGGCATGGGTTAAAAACGGTCATAATCATGGCTGCTCAGGATCAAGCCATCCGTACAAATACAATTAAGACGTGTATCGATAAAACACGGGAAGACATTTAATGAAAAGGATGAAACGATTAATCGTTTAACTAGAAAAGTAAAGGAGTTCATTGGGTATTATAGGATTTTAGTGTGCAAACAGATCATGTGATACAGACAAGACGTCCAGACGTAACATAAAATAATACCCAAATCATTACAAAGAGATTGTGGTGAATTAAGGTGACAGAATCTATTGACCAGATGCAGATAACTCTTTTGGTGAACCAAGCAAGGATGTTACGAAAGGTCTTAGAACTCGAAGGAGACTTCCTGTCGCTGGACTGCCAAGGCATTGATTCCTTCACAATGGTGCTGTGCGGTAGATTCTACCAAAAACTAGTGACCATGTTTAACGGTTGCTTAAGAACAGGAGATATACGAAGGGGGGGGCCAACCAAGGTAAAGACAGTCCTAATTAGTAAGGGTAAAACCAAAGGCAAAGAGGTTACAAATTATAAACCCATGACATATTTACCTGTAGCTTAAAAACTTTTCACCAGCATCTTTTCACCAGTACATTTATGGCTATCTTGACACAAACAATTTGTCACGTGAAAAACGAAAGGGTTATCGAAATAACATTTGGGGTCTAAGGACCAGCTTCTGATAGGTAAAGCAATCATAAAGAACTGCAAAAGGCGAAAGACCTGTTTGGCCATGGGATGGATAGACTACAAGAGGGCGTTAAATATGGTTCCTGATACAAGGATTTAGAAATGTCTGGATATGTTCTCAGTGGCTGGTATTGTGAGGAGAACGTATACTCAATCGACAAACGGAATGATCAGTTAGAAACTGGCAGTATCAAGAGAGGCATATTTCAAGGTGATAGTCGTTCCCCGCTGCTTTTCGCACTTACTTTGATACCCCGCTCTATGATCTTGAGAAAATTGAATGCAGGTCATGAATTTAATATGACTCCCCTAACCATTAACCATTTACTCTTTATGGATGACTTTAAATTATTCGGTAAGACAGAATCAGAAGACAAAGTAAAGACGTAGAGATGGAATTCGGAATCGCCAGGTATGATGTTGTAGTAATGAAAAAAGGTAAACTGGTCCATGCGGATGGCATTAGAATACCATGATGGGAGCTGATAAGAGAGAACGACGCTGATCAAGACCACAAATATTTAGGTGTTTTTGAGGCTAATGATATCAAGTCTAAAGAAATGAAGAGTGTCATCAAGAAAGAATATTTGAGGAGCCTAAAAGCAATACTAAAATCCTCTCAAAAAAATGTTATGTGTACCATTAACTCTCGGACAATGCAAACATCGTAGGATGGAATGTAAATGAAATCAAAGAATTATATCGAAAGAGAATGAAACTGTTCACTCTACACAGTGTGTTTCATGAAAATGGTGATCTTGACCGACTTTATACATGAATAGGAGAGAGGGTGGTAGAGGACTCATAAGTGTCGAGGAATGTGTTTTGATGGAACTGCTTCACATCTTAATGAAAGTCAAGAACCATTCATCAGGCAAGTAGCAATGGAGAAGGTGGTTAGTGCTGGGATAGCACAGAATGAAATAGAAAAAGTAAAGACAACTTCATGAACAGAAATCTTCCCAGTTGTCGTCATTACTAAAACAGAGTTCAAGGATCCAAGAGGTTGGGATTGTTTATACAAAGAGAAGCTTAAAAAGCCACCGAAGGTATTGTAATGGCATCACACAGTCAAACACCGTATTAATAAAGAGGATGTGTCATCCTTATGTAGACTTTGTGGACAGAGAGGAAGAGGACACAGTTTCACATGTTGCCTCCGAATGTAAGGTTTTGGCTCAAAATCAGTACAAAGGATGGAAACACGACATTTTGCAAAATGATACACTAGCAAATCTACAAAGATAATAATCTAGTTAAAGTTGTATGTATAAAAGCCAGGAAGCTGCTACAGAGAATAGAAATATGAAACTTCTTTGGGATCAGCACATCCAAACCGATAAGGTAGATAAGAGTACTCCAGACCGGACATTCTACTGATGGGCAAAGTACAAATTATTGACATTGTATGCTCGTATGACACACTAGTTAATGAAAAGGAGCAGGAAAAGATATCAGATTATCAACACGTTAAATGGGAAATAAAGAGAATGTGGAATGTTAATGAAGTCTTTTATAATCCCTGAGGTTATTGGGACTTTATTGACCATCTCAAAATCGCACCTCGGATGCCTGGAGAAATTAATTTTGGTATATGATAATTTTGGTTAATATCTAAAGTCATGGGTTGGGTCTTGATGTTCAGCGAACTTGCAGCATATTGTTAACTAAAAGAGCTCCGAGAATTGTTAATTAGAAAACATTAATGGTACTCATCACATGGCATTATCCTTGTATTATTGGTATTCAACAATGCCAAGGAAAGTTGGCTGCATTAGGTGAACTGTTATTTCTGTGTTAACAATAAAGGTGCTTTGCAGTTTTAGCGAAAGATGGCACGACTGAGTGGAGAGGATGTTTGATGACTTTGGGAACGATTTCAGAAACTAAGTAATATAGTAACTTAAAAGGGAGGAGGGGGGTTTGAACGGTGTTTTATTAAAAGCAGTTAAGTACAGCGAGCACAACAGGGTACTGCCACCTTTACAACCGAAGCTATTAAAATTGCCTGGTGGTACCCTTTGGTATTGAAAAGGAATATCACGGAAACAAAATAGAGGTGAGTTATGAAATATCATGAATGGTCTGAGTACGCATGTAATGTTTATTTACAGTGAGTTTCTTGACATATGAATCTATGCTCGTTTTTCATATTTTTTAGGGTATCGAGTACCTGATAAAAAACTGTTTGATAAATAACACACCCGAAGACATTGCTAACTTTTTGTACAAAGGTGAAGGATTGAATAAAGTCAAGATTGGCGATTATCTGGGTGAAATGTACGTCAGTCAACTTTGATATGTTTTCTATGTTGGTATTTAGTAGTAAAGCAACAGGAATACTCGAGACTGACGTTCTGACACGGCGTATTGTTTGTTCCTCTTGCTATGAAGGGAGTCTAGTTGTTACTATTTAATGTTAGTATATCAATTTTATGACTGTCGATCAACTATGTCGTATTATGTAACGAGTCTGATGGTATTTTCAATTTCGCCAGACTCGTATTTCCACTTAATGAGAAGTGCAACTTTGTAGCACCTTATAATGTTTTCATGATACTTAATGGTAAGAGAATGAATAGGAAAATATGGGTCAATGTATATTTTTGAATCATCGTTATTGAAACAAAGTTATTTGCGGGTCAAAATCTACGAATAGAGTTGATTTCTTTTCCTTTGAAGTCACTGTGACAGTCATTGAAGGGGAATTACATGTCATGTCTGATCTGTATATTGTCTTTACACATTCCTCAAAGAAGTCCCGCAAACAGTTTACTTAAGTATGAGAGTATGGTGTCAACAGGAGGTGCCTTTGGTGCAGGGCCTTTATTATTAAGAAAAATTATGCTAGGTTTATAGGTTGAAACTTACAATTGCTCTAGTATTTTGTACAGAATTGTCGTAAAGTAGTGTTTGAATGTTTCAGATTCATTTCTAGTCAAGCATTGGCATGTCAAAACGGCTGTTTTCTGCCAGTATACTATCACTTAATGATGCTGGGTCTTTCAGCGGATGGATTTTAAATGTACTAAATCATCTGTCATTGGCGCCACCCATATGCTACCGCGGTTGTGCTGAAGCACTGCGTTAACAAATGGATGGCTGTTCTTTTAAACAATTTCCGCTTTAATTATTTGTTGCTCCACAAACCAGATAAATTTCATGTTGATTTCTATATTGAACTGCGAGCCGACTATCAACCTCATGCAAGACATTTGAAAGAACTGACTCATTAGATTTCGGATTTTCCAGAAATTGTTTGCTACATTTTGTTGGTTTTCTATCGCTACGTAGGAACGAGATGTGTTTACGCGTCTTGAAGGAATTCGTTACCCTTCACAACTTCAATGGGAGATCGTTGGTGGATGCCTTAAGGTGAGTCTTCAGTTAATTACGTTGTTAAAACATGTGTTTTTGCAGGGTTAACAACATCAATAGCTCGAGAGGTCTAGAGAATGGGCAACTCAGGTACCCATATGAAGTACGGCAGAAAGGAACTCTACTCATTCGTATGATTTGTTTTATCAACAGAGTTGATTACACATCATATATGATTCTCTTTATAGCTTCTTAGTCGATGCCGATTTTATGTCTCTCAGTTATATAGTAATATTGAGAATGCTTGCAACTACTTTATGTGCCTTTTCTTTTCACAGGGAATTTTTGTGGAGTTTTAGGCTACCAGGAGAGGCTCAAAAGATAGATAGGATGATGGAGGCTTTCGCTGAGCAGTTTTGTGGTGTGAACACAGATGCATTCAAGGGCGTAGGTATGTTGTACAATTTTTGACAGCTTAAGTCGTATTTTGACGTCGCGGTACATCAAAAGGAAGATAACTCGGGCATTTTAGCAGCTGTAATTAAAGCATAATAATGTCGACAGTCTTTTCTTGACACTAGGCGTATGTAAAGTGATTTATAATCGAACTACACTTCAAAGGGAGTTCTAATGAGCGTACAAAAGGCACGTGGATTGTGCAAATACCCAGGCATGATAGTAAAGGGTTGTAGTAAAACGATGGCGTAAAAGAGGAGAATGACTGTTCAGTTAATTGCAAGAGGACGCAATTGTAGATTGTCTTGTAAGTATGGCCATAAAGATAATAAGAAAGCAATTGCAGCGCACCCTGAAGTTGCAGACTGTAGCTGAGTTAACCAGAGATTGTAACAAACGTTTTGTTCGTCATACGAAACCAGTCTGTGTAATGCCTGAAGTTGGGTATTTTTACGTTCGTGAAGAATCACCTGATTGTAACCGAAGTGTATGAGAAATGATCAGTACGCTTGCTACCAGTACTGTAGTGAAGCTATTCTTTCGTTTGTTTGCATCCTGTTTTGCACTAGGTAATTATTGTGTGCATCGTGATTTTAATTGCTCCCACTTTACCCCCACATATTTAAAAAAAGGCAAAATCAAATCAGTATTCAGGGAGTTATTCACTCAAAAGGAAGTTCCACATTGTAAAAACGTGTGGTCTTTAATGTGTATTTCGAGCAGAGCAGTCTCCAGCTTCGTTGACTAATGAAGGGGAAGGAAAAGGTTAAGCTACCATCAGTCTTCTACCGTCGATAGACTGACTGAAGTACTTAGATATATTATTAAATGAGTTTGCGCCAAATGATTAGATTAGGAGACCCCATGTATCACAGAGGATAGAGTTTCACAGGTGTTCAGTAAAACGTGGTCGCTTTACAGTATGGGAGAATCTGTTTACTGCTCCGTGCTGACGTGCGATGTTTCGGAATAGTCATTAAATGACGATTGCATGAGTTGTAGCGTCCAATTGTACGTTTGATTACAAAAGAATCTTTTGATATAAAGCGTATCAAAGCGAGAAGACTTAGTGTAAAAAGAGTAATTATAATCAGTTATGTTAAGGGAATAAACCTTACCCTGCAACTTCGGAAATGTGCGTTGTAGCTCTATTCAATGCCACAAGTTCTTCTTCTGTAGAATAGCCCCCTTTTGAATCTTTCAGTGCCCCCACCTGTTAATGTAACGTAAAAGAAGTTACAGGTTTTCGTATTTACAATATTTAGTAGATTTTTATGGTGTACTAGTAATTCCATAAGATTGGGTGAGATTTCCCATCCAGCTGAACGTGAGTGGGCATAACGTAAGTAGCAAAATATCGGCCTTACAAAAGTTTCTAAATACATAGCAGATTTTAGGACTCTTGTGATATGTTTAAATGTCTTTTGATAGATGATTAAATTTTTTTCTCATGTAAAACTTGGTTTGTTATTCACTTTTAAAGTTAGACGCTTGTTGTTTTATATAGTGTTTTTTGTGTTTTAGATACATGCTACGTGCTGAGTTTTTCAGTGATCATGCTCAACACAAGTCTACATAATCCAAATGTTAAAGACAAGGTAAGCTTCTTCTGTCATTCTACACTGACTCCTTAAAGTATTCTTGTATTCACCGTATTCACACAGTTTGCTGTATTTAATGAACTCTGCTTAATCTAGGCAACCTCATTGTATTCAGGCTTTCGTAATTTGTGCCTTTCATCTTGATATAAGACATACCTGCTGCAATAGTTAAGCATATTTTGGATCTGGCGTCAATTCACGTAAGACAACATAGATAGGGTGAAGTTCACTTTGTACATTTGCATATGACATGGCTTCCTTTCGGTAGCATGACCAACTTTTGGTATTGGTTTTAATGCGTTACACGTTTATTTGATGTAAATTACTTGTTAAGTGACACGTATTCGTTGTGAGCATATTATCAGTATTCAAAAAATTCTAAGTGTCCTTTGAGCGTTAAGTTTAGATCCATTTGAACTACACGGTGCCTTCTCCTTCTCCCTTCTCATCGTACAGCTTTCCCTCGAATCTTTTATTTCACTGAATAAGGGAATAAATGATGGAGGCGACTTGCCATCAGAAATGTTAGAGGTAAGAATAGAATGTGTTTGAATGTGTCTCTTAGAAATTGTTTCTTTTGCATATCAGCAGTAATGGTTTATAAGTTTCGAAAATGAAATTGACGCTCCCTGGTTGCATATATGTTCTATCTTTTGCAAGTCTTGTCGTTTCAGAAGAGAATAATCGAAACTAGGAGGTTCCATATCATTTAATTTTGACCTCCAAATTTGTTCAGGCGTCAGAACGTTCCCCTGGTACATTAACTAAACAAAACTAAACAAAACTAAATTAAAGATACCTGTAATATTCCTGGCCTAGCACGTTCCTTGCACTTGACTCCTGTTTTCTGTTGTCATTTCGTGTCTATTAATGTCTTCTTTCATCGGTCATAATCTCACAAGCTCGCTGATAGATGTATTTTAGACATTAATTCTTTATTCTCCGTTATCCGGTAGTATTTTAAATGTATGTAGAGCCGATATAATAAAGTAGTGGTGGCTATTAGTTCCGGGGTTTCTTTTGATTTCTCTGTGTGTATGATGAACATTTTGCAGCACATGACAGTCATCAAAACTATGTGATATTATTATATGAAAGGAGATTGTTGATAAAGGCGTTAAGATTGATGAGCGTAAAAGTTTGATAAAGAGAAGCATTTATTTTTGGCGCTATCAAATAGCCATTAGCCATTTTTGGAAAGTTAATCATCGTTGACTAGGATTTAACTAAAATAGCTAACTTTAATGTACACAAAGCGGAGCACGGCTGCAAACATGATCACCTATTTTATCTCAGTTTTCTCGTCTTATGTACGGCGCCAATGTATATTTTCTCATCATAGGAATTGTACAAAAACATAAAAAACGAGCCATTCAGAATACCCGAAGACGATGGAAACGATTTAACAAAAACCTTTTTTAATCCTGAAAGGGAGGGACTCCTAACTAAGGAAGGTAAGATTTTCGTTGTTGTCGTAAAGGCCATGTGTCAGGTTTCGAGTAAAATTGATTGTTCCCACTCTTCTTTGCCCTTCTCATCCTTTTAATATTTTCATAAGAGCCACCATTCATTTAAAGGCTGTTGCTACTATGCATGGTTATTTTATTACGTTGGGGGTAAACCTGGAACCAAATATGCAAGTAGTACGTCTTCCTAAACTCTAGTCGTCTCAGTTTCCTCGAGATTTCTTAGGTCCATTGCTTTAGGTTTAATAACAAGAGCATGTAGATGAATGTGAATATATTTAGCCAGCCTGAATTTTGAAGAAATTGCCAGAAAGTAAATGTAAAACTGTGATAAGAGAATTTCCTGTAAATACTATTCGATAGTATTAACAAGTTTGTTTTAAATTGCTAAAACAGACAGAGATTAAAGGTGGTGTGGATTCATTCTTTTCTTTTTACGTTTATGATTTCACGTATTTCCTACCAAGTTAGTATTTGCAGATCAGAAAGAGAATTATACATCGACTATTACCATACTGTAACTGTAGCCTGTATACCCCTTTTCCTGATGCTTTATAATAATCTTGCGAGCGCTGTAAGTGTGAAAGGTCTAAGTGGCTGAAAAGTGCATCATAATCCTTAATCGTGGAAGTATTTTACATGATTACTACACCGTATCTATGATCGCATTTGCTAATCGCTTGTGTTATTTTATACTTAGGTGGACTTCATAAAACCTGGAAACCCAGGTATTTCATACTGAAAGATAATTGCTTGTACTACTTCAGATCAAAAGGGGTAAGTATGCTTAAGTGTAACACCCACCAGCCCTGTATATTTTAGTTTACACAAGTTGTACATTATCACTTCAATAACACGTCATTGACTCGACCTTACTCCTGCGCCCACGCCTGCTGGAAGTTGAAACTTCTACAACGTAAAATGAAAGTGGAGAACATATTGTAGAAAACAAAAGTTGTGGGAAAATATGTGTTTTCAAATCTGTTTTCGAAACTACCCTTCCAGCAAATCTAGGGTCACAGTTGTTTCAGTCTACATACTTCTTCTCAAAGTTAAAATGCGTCGAAACCTCGGAACTTTGATCTTTTCGTTACGTGGGCTCTCGTGGCCAAATAAAACGACCTGATGCTACTGATAAAAAAGCAAGATCTTTAAGCCACAGCATTTGCAAAGTGCTCCGTTGTGGTACCTAGTTGTGTGAATCTGTCAATTTGGCAGACTAGAAGGATACAGATGACCCCAGAATCTGCTCGTAGAGTTGATTTCTTGATACGCTTTCTTTGCCGTTTCTTGTGTTGCGTTGACAAGACTTTCAAGTCGAATGCTAATCATCTGTTTGTATTCTTTGTATCTGTTCTCTTTGGTGGTTGCTTTCAAGTAGTAACTGCATACCGTGTAGAGTGAAATAGAGTTTCGTTCCTTTAGAGCTGATACTCTCGTTTTCTAATAGTTAGAAAATGGAGAGCAGAGGAATAACGTGTTTATGCTCTTTAACTTGGCGCTTTTACTAAGGATCTTTATGATAGGGCTTCACAAGAGTCCACCCGGTAAGTCCAAAGAGCTATTACGTGGCACGAGTAAGTAAGCGGGCAAGTTTCAGACTCATCGTGGAAACCCAACGGGGGTAAGCATACTTGTTTATATTTTGCAATTCTTTAACAAAACATAATTTAGAGCAAACGTTAGATGGAAGTGTTACTATTTCTTCTGCGCTCTATAAATTTATAGATAAATGATACTGAGTAAGTTGCTTCCTCATTTAAATCTCCTACCATCCCGTGCATCTCAATCAGCGATAGTTTCCTCCTTGTTTCTTTAGGACAAAGAACCAAGAGGAATCATACCATTAGAAAATCTGCAAGTGAGAGAAAGCCCAGATGGGAAAAGGAAGGTACATTGTTGCTTTTATATCCCCTTTCACATTAGTCAGTGGAATCATACACTCCAGGTGCACTCGAATACAAACGCCCAAATCAATTCGCAAATACAGAGGACTTTTTAAGAAGTTTGATCAGTTACTTTGAAGGTAAAAATAGACCGATCTAAGTAGGAGGTAATGCAGTGGTATGCTTTTGTTATCATTCACACGTTTCACTTGGCAAACGACTGAAGTAGTGCGGATAATAGCACGTGCACTTTCCCACACATGCTAGCCAAGAGCGAACGCCAATTTTAGTGGTTCAGAGAAGTTTCAATGGTGTATTTGCCTTTTCTTAAACGTTCAACTTCATTCTGATAGTAGTTCATATTTCTGCAAGGGATACAGCACAGAGAACGTATAACCGCTTTTGATTTCTTAATCTTTAATTGTCTTATATTGTTTATTTTGTATTTCTTCCCGTTTGATTATATTTTTTAATATTAGATTCGTGATTTTTATGCGCTTCAAGCCGCTATCTTACACCTTTATTTTGCTTACTTTAAGCTTTCGTTTCCCATTGACGACTTACGCCATTTCGATCTCAATACTGGTGACCCATTTGGTCATGTTCTCAACGAAGCTATTTCAGATGTCAACTCTAGAAATTATTTTATTGAGAGAGCTAGGCATGCCACCAGAAAGCATCGCTTAAGCATATCTTTTAAACATAACTTACATGGGATACAGTCAACCTGAATGTAAGTTTGATCACATACAAATTCAGTTGCTAAGGACAAATAGTCCGTCTAGGTGCTGGTTACGTGTGAACGTTTGTCTGGTTAGTAAATTACATATGCCATACATGTTATTTCTCACTTTCATGCTGCATTGATATAGTAATAACCAAATCATCATTAGAAAATGGTTTTCGCAAGTATTTCATATGTAGGTACGCCTTCGCTAAATTTGAAACTTGTCGCTTTTGCAGCCATCTTATTTCTAATTTGATTTATGTCTTCCTACAGTATTGCCTTGAAATCTTCGCTCCCACTGGATCGGTCATTAAAGCTTGTAAAACGGACTCAGATGGCAAAGTTGTCACTGGTAGGATACATTCTTTATTTATGGTGGCATAGTACTACATTCATTGTTAGCCATCCTCCCAGTACAAACTGTAATCTTATTTGTCATTGGATTAAATCCAATAGAGAAATAATGATAAAGCGCTCTAAATAGGCCTCTGTATCAGCTTCTTTTTTCTCTGACTTTCGGATGTGTAGCAGATATTACTAGGACATAATACCAAGAATAAGATACTAAAGAAGTAGAAGTCATGTCAAAAATCAAACCTGTGACGCACACACGTGCGCACGCACTCACTACGTGTGTTTCACCAACTGAGCTGGTAAACCAGGATGATATCGTACTCTAGAGCCAAATCCTATAATCTAGTAAATAATTGTTTCATGTGAAGTATCCCATTTCCTTGCAGAGGATGGATTATTCTTTTGAAAGGGAAACGAAATAGAAATGAGGGAAGACGGAAAAGAAGCCGAGAAAATGATTGATCAAGTAATGGAGACAGTAGTGGCATAGTTGTAGAGTTTCAGCTTCATAATCCGAGGGTCGTGAGTTCGAACCGACCCTGAGCTTGCCTGCCACGATCCCGGAGGTACTGTGCTCTGTCATCTACTCTCGTGAAGTGGGAAACTATGTTCCGAGAAATAGAATAGAGAGGGTACTGCAAGAATGAATAGCATGAATAGTAATCATGAATAGCATGAATAGTAATCATGAATAGTATGAATAGTAATCATGAATAGCATGAATAGTAATCATGAAGGTGACCTGAGGTGAGTGATTATCTGGAAATCAAAATAAAACGAAGAATTAGATTTGCATCTGCTGGTCATGAATCAATAAATACAAATAATACTTTGTGCTTGTTCGTGGGAGGTATTCTTTCTTTTTATATAAAAATATCCTAGGGGTGCGGAACTTGTGATATATTTTCACAAGTGGAACATAGCCCCCGTCCCCCCCTCAGCTTCGAGCCTGCAGCATTAAATATGTTACCATCCTATCAAAAATTCATTTTAAAGCTATAGAGATAAGAATATTATAGGAGGTACCTGACGGCCCTTAAAACAGAGAGATGGGATTTATTTAATGAGCTATGGGAGGAAACATCATAGTTGGTTCCAGACAAAATCCAAAGGATATTTAATGGAAGGAAAGAATCTAGAAGTAAATAGGCTTACCCAGTACCATTTTAATACAATAACGTGCTTAACATCAAATAATAAAAAAGCTATTCTTTGGGCATGATGGGAGGTGATTAATAGAGGGGGAAGGGGTAAAATGGTGGTGTACACCCAGAACAGACATTTTCAATCTTGGGGTGTACTAGACTATTTGAATGGTCTATATCATTAGCATACCAAAGGCATAAAACACCGAAAGTATAGCAAAGTTTTATTTTTATAAAAGGGAAGATTCTCTATTTTTCATAGTGCGAATTATTTGGGATGGGGATAGTCTCTTCTCTCCCTGTTGTTCCGTGCGTGTACCATGAAGATTTTCCATCGGTAACAAATGTGTGAGAGGTATCAATTTGTGTATTCGGGCACTTCAGACACGACGACACATAGCTTGGGTTCCTTTTCACTTGCCTCCAAAACGATATCTAAATCGGACTGTTTCAGATTTTCACGTTAACTGTTCAACTGTCCACTTTTACGTGGCACGGATCCTCCCAACAACGTCTTGAATATCATTAGTCTTTGGTTCCACGAAAAAGCAGAGAAGTTAAATGGTCCAAATACGCTTTTGGTAACTCTCTTCAAATGGTTGGTTGGAGCATAAGGCAAGTCCTCAGTACGCTACTGCCAAGACCTGCAAGACATTGCAACTATCATCGTTTGTAAATGTGATTAACATTCTTTCACAGTTTCTTAGTTCAGCATTTGCCCATCCATGATTGCCGTGCTCTGTTCCGTAAAAATTGGTGGAAATAAAAACTGATTTATCTTCGATTCCAAACGACTGCTTATCGAACAGCGACACAAATGCCACAGTTATGAAGGAGCTCCCATAAGGAATAACGTCCACTTTTTATATTGCATGCCACTTCTCTACGTGTGACGAGTTTATACGGGAAGAAATACGAAGTATAAAACCAATCAGCTATAAAGATCTCCATCACTTTCGTACATCAACCTCGATGAAAGTGCCCACCGCACCTTCTGCTGTGGCGACCTCAATGTTTTGATCACTAGTTTAAGCAACCGGATATGAGCCATACACTCGATGGCAAAAAGGTGTGAGTTCAGAACTTTTTTATTGTGTTTCTTCAGATGGAGGCCGAAGTTGGCAATTCAGTAATTTATTCAGATCTATGATATCAGTAGATAACCACAAATTTTATTTGCATTGGTTGCTAAGAGGTGGTGTGTTATAATCGTTTTTGTTATTTCAAAATATGAGTTCTTATCTTTGGCCAGCTTTTTTTTAAACTTTGAAAGTGTGTTAGCTGTGCTCTTCCAGACATCTGTTCAATATTACATTGTTAGGGCATCATGACGTCTATCGAATTTGCGCAAATACGGCTGAGGAAAGGGATGACTGGATAAAAGCAATCAAGTAAGAATGTCAGTTAATGTCGTGGTGATGTTAGAATAGGCACTAAGTTCTTTTACGTTTCGCTAGACTGTTCACCGGTAATTGAGCGTAAGAACCGCCTGATGCAAAATCAAAGCCATAGAGCCGCCATGGTCTAATGGATAAATTCCTTGCCTTAAGTTTAAGGGGTGTCAGGGTTCGAATTCCGGAAGGGCCATTGATGACGTCAGGAAGGGCATCCGGTCTCAAAGTGCTCGATGCTCCAGTAACAAGCCTCATATAAGTGGTCCCTGTAAAGGGTAGTGCATCATCATCATCATCATCATCATCATCGTCATCATCATCTTCATCATCGTCATCATCGTCATCATCGTCATCATCGACAACATCGAGGATGAAATATCACAATTAACATCAAATCACCACCAGACCTTTTTTTTTTTTGCGTTCTGCATGCACTGAGGTTGTATTGATGACTTGAGGGACTTCTTGGCCACCTAACAGCAAGGTTGCACACAGTTGGAAAACGCAGAAAAAGTTTAACATTGATTCATTCGTGATTTTGAGGAAAGTTTCCTCTGTAAATTTCAGGAGCTTCTCTTGACACATAATAGAAATTTACAAAGTGTTTTTGAGAAGAGAGGGTTTGAAATGATAAGTTTTGAATAAACACTAGAGAAATAGAAAAGTATGTCACCAACAGGATAGGAATACATGACCCACGCACGTGCGGCGTGTGCTGTACCAACTGTGCTAGGTGACTCCCGTTAATAACATGATTTCTCTAGTCGCTGCGTGACGTCACGATTTTAAAAATGTTTAAATTACGGAAAACATACTCAATATTCATATAGCCGTATTAGTGAGGACGTCAATGGCCAAAATTGAGGGTCTTGCCTTTTCCCAACACCGAGATATCAGGTTTCAAAGTTTTAAATCTTTCTAGCAAAATCTTGTTATTTGATGCGGGATCCTAACGTTAGGATCCAAAGAAAATTAAGAGTGTTTTGACCAGAGATTTTTAAAATTCGTAAGCCTCTAGCTTAAACATTATATACATGTCAGTTCTCGTATTTTGAGAAACAGCCTATTCTAGGGTTGTCTTCAGTTAACTGGAGTCAAATCGTCCTACTTCCAAAACTTGTGATTTGTGACGTCATCACTTTTCCTCCGTATACTCCACTGGAGTACATCGACATCCAGCTCTACTTAGCATCCTCTCACTCTGTAACTTTTAATGGTCTTCGTATAGCATAATGGGTTGTGGATAGCATGATGGGTTGTGGATAGCATAATGGGTTGTGGATAGCATGATGGGTTTTGGATAGCATAATGGGTTGTGGATAGCATGATGGGCCGGATGGCAGTCCTTCCATGGTTAAGTCACATGGCGCTGAGAGGCTGGTCTCCAAAATAGCGTAGAGCTGGATGTCGATGCCCTCCGGTGGAGTGTTGGAAGCTAATATGGCGACTAGAGAAAAAGATCATGTTGTCAACGGGGGTCTCCTAACTCAGTTGGTAGAGCGCACGCCACGCTGTTCGAAATATAGCATGAGAGTGGCAAGCAATACCTAGCGAGTATTTTTGAAAGACGGCTCTTTACCACTCTTTCACGTGTTGACACCTTCAAGGTGAATAGATCAGCCCCGAGTTGAAGGGGAATCACATCGCCTACGAATTCCCCATATTACTTCGCTACCAATAAAGTCATGGTAACTATAAGTTCCAATTCACTGTTCAAAGATGAGTGATCGACACGTTCAAGCCCTACGTCTTAGCTTTCTGTTCTCGTGAGTCTACTGTAATTTTAGATAGGCAAATAATGTACTTTTACAGGAGCTAAATTATCATTTTATTTAAGTGATATTTTTTGCTACTGAAAACATCAATGAAGTGGATAGGGAGTTTTGGATGCTATTTGTGCGTGTGGCTAAAAGTATTAAGCGTTTTTTAAAGTTGACTTCGTTGCCCAAACCTCCGTGTGGTGAGTATGCAGACATGTTTTGGTAACGTAATGCTCATGAATTAGTGTTATTATTTTACCATCGGATATTCTTTGTTAATTGTAATCTGTAACCAGTGGATCGTGTTTCCATTTCGCATATCGAGTCATCCAATGTTGGGTTGCACAAAAACAGTCGGGGAGGGGCGGTGATAAGTAACTATACAATTTTAACAGAGGACACCCCGTCGTTTTCTGCTAATTGTCTCTTAGAAAACAGGATTATATTCAATTGTCATTTTATGAGCAGTGTACATTGTTATTGTGAATTTCCTTCTTAAGTATTGTACCGATCGTTCTTCTGTTTCTTAAGGAATAGTATCACGCGGGACCCATTCAACGAAATGCTTCAAGCCAGAAAGAAAAAGGCAACTCATTATATACAAGGCTCATCTATCTGAGATGCGAAAGTAGAACAGGATATATGTATTTCCCGACAATCGATTTTCTTCATGAGTAGTACCTTCCAGCAGAACAGAAGAGTAGTTTTGGACCAATCAGATCTGGCAGGGATATTGTCAAGCAAATGTATCAGTTTCCTGACTCACCTCTGTTAACGTGAAGGCCTGGCCAAGCTCTACGTTCCCGTTCAATAATGTTATGGCCAATCAATATGATAGGCCTTGTGGGCTATAAGTGCGTGCAATATGTTGAAGCAATTTTAACTATAGGAGAGGGAAAGCAAAGGCAGCGAAGAGCACATGATATTCTGTATTTGCCAGTGGCAAGAGGTTGGAATTCATTCCTGAGCCAGTTTTTATACGTCAGTTTGCATCGTTATTGATCAAACATAAATCTACAAGCGTGCTGCTTGGGCATCGAATGGTAGCAGTAGAGGCAGGGCTATATCCTTGAGTTAATGAGGCGTATCTTTTACATCGTGCCTCCTCTTCATATTGTATGAGCATCAGAAATTGATAGCGTTGCTCCTAGATGGACTTGATGGCCAGACTTTTAACTGTATTTAACTATTGTTTTATAAATATTTGGTTAAATGAGGTTAGTGCATATATATGTATGTATAGAGGTATGAAGAAGTAATAACCAGCTTCTTTTTGAGCAGTATTTTCTATTCTTAATTTTGTTGCGGATGGAGTTCCTTTGATGCGGACATAGATTGGAATAAAATATATCGCCTATTATAGGACCCTAGCTTGTCAACCCGTAGTCATGTGTTATAATTTCATGAAATACAGTAGATGATTGATTTTGATCTGTTTTGCATGATAACCCGGGTTGAAGACTGACTATTGTCCAAGTTTTAAACTTGCTTGTACCTTATCTTGTAACGATTCATTGCGCAATCTATGAATCTGTGATGAGTTTAGGATAAAATGTAAATAACTGACTCGGTTTTGAAGCTTCATGTTTCTTTAAATCTCCGTCGATATCAAGCTTGATTTTAACCCTTTTGCGTGGCCCGTGTGTATAGCCTGGTACATATAAGACTGCAACGAGTCCACTATTTATTTTAGACGATTGTGAGATATATCGCGAGTTTTTGCGACTAATTAAACATGCTGTACAATGCTTTGAAATCGCATCTGATTTGCACAACTTGTGCGCTCCTCACTTTCGCCGGTTTCTGATTGTTTTCAATGTGCCATGGCTAGTCGAGTGACGTTACATACAATGTACATAATCAGAACTGCTCGTGGTTTTTCTTCTTGACATAGTCTGGGCACAAGTCCACAATCATTGCTACGGAAATGTAACGATCGTAACGTATGCTTTGCTCGCTGTTTGTATTTTGTGTAAGTGCCGAGACCAGTCCTTGTTCATTCATTGAATTGCACATATAAACACCCTTAGCTGCTTACTTGAGAGAGAGATAAAGAACAATCACATTTGTAACTACATTCATAGTCAATATTTTAGGTGTAGCTAGCCTCAAAGTTTAAATTCATATTTAATTTTGGCTTGATTACAGCACGTTTTGCTATGTTTTATTACGCAATTTATTATGACTTTGAAACACGTACTTTCCATAAGTGGAAAGGGTATTTTGTTTTCCAATGAGATAATAATGATTTAGATGTGTAGGGTGTTTGAGGATTGTAACATAAAACGTGTTCATAACAGATATGCTCATTCAAAGATTCGTAAGTACCATTTTCAGTAAGATGCTAGTCTGCTACTTCGAATCACAGGATCATCGACTGTATTTGAATCAAACATCGTTTTGTTTGTTAAATATTTGGATACCCATACAATAATAAGAAGAAAGGGGTAGCGCAGGCCAGTCGACGACAATCAAGGAAATATTATTTTGATACTTCAATTTACACAAAATTATTGACTTTAAAATCATTGAGTTGATAAACTGATTATTAAGCGTATCTGCAGGTGTCACGTCACGTTCTTTGTTTGTTGACACCCCACTAGATCTCAAGAGTACTATCAGATTACACTGCTCCTTGATTGAAATCATCAATCATCTCGAAGGGGTCAGTATAATTTTTACGATGCTTAATCTAAAAGGACGACACAACTTTTAGAATACATACACTTGAATGACCACATGCATGAGGTATGTCTTCATCTGAAACATATCATATAGCTACTGTTCCAGTCTTTATCGAATCACGACCTCCATGTTACCGATATTGAGTTCAAGCAGAATTAACTGTTCCATAGAGAGCTTGAATTTTTCTCGGTTTTTCTGGTTATCCAGAGTACGGTACTCCTTCAGCTCTTACACAATTGTCTTTACTTGATAACAGTTTTACAACAATATTTCAACGTTTCCTAAGTAAACCATTACTAGGGATCAACACCTCCAACGTGAATCATGCGAGTAAAATTGAATTTCTTTGCCGTCACCAATTCTCGCAAATTTAAGGCGGATTTAAGCCCAGGTCACACCGGGAACGATAACGATTACGATAACGATAAAATAAAATCACTGGCCCCTGTTTCCTTATTAGCGGTTACACCGCAAACCATAACGATAACGATGCTGACCAACGATAACGAGACTATCGTTGGGATCGCTCCTTGAGCGATTTTCCGACTATATCGTTCTGGGTCAGCCAATCACAGAGCAGAAAGACGATCCAAGATGGAGGAAGGCAGAACCGATGTGTTGAACATTAGAGTCAAAAGGGTTCAAGTTCTATATGACAAGATCAACAGGACATTAAAATAAGGATAAAGGAGATATCTGGATGACAATCACACATCAGTTGAAATTTAATGGTAAGTGATTTGTTCTTTCTTAAACCAAGCGTGTTGGCAGTGTTGTAATGTATCGCTAGCCCAAGCAATTCAAGCTTCATGTTCTATAGCTGTGCTAAAGAGCTTATTAGGTCACTTACTTACACTTAGTCAGAGTTCTGCTGTCTGTCTTGAGATTGGCTTTTACTCTTTTGTGAAACGGCCATCTATGTTATTCGTGCTTAGTAAACTCAAAAACATGAGAAAGACATTGGAAATACATTGGAAGGTGAATGGAACCTGTAGACACATGATTGATATTTGGTAGCGTTCTTAGCTGGTTATGGCTTCTGAACTAGTAAAAGATTTGAGTTGTTTACTATTTCAAGGTTTAAAGTCACTGGAAATTAAAGATAAGATTTGAAGTATGATTTCATACTAGAAGGCCTATTGACTGGTATTGTGTTGATACCATGTCTTTCTTGATCCCACCGTGTATCTATCTCTAGGTTAGATAGCTGCGTGCTCCCGTACTTTACATCGTCTCCATATTAGTGTTAATGTCTATAAATAGCACCCAAATTTGCATAATTCAGTATGAGGCCATGCAGGAGTAGATGTTCTTCGACACGCACGTGATATGAGCAAGGTACATCTAATTTGGGAGGAGACACGGCTCGATAAATGGGTCAAA
>JAAAKL020001229.1:0-32305 GCA_010016065.2 Carybdea cf. marsupialis auct. non (Linnaeus, 1758)
GGTGGTTTTTAGGGAGGGGTTTGGGCCTTGAAAAAGAAAGTTTGGGGGAGATAAAAAAAAAGGGGCCCCCCCCCCCCCCCCCCTCTCTCTCGCTCTCTCAAATAAATTTAGCCACGTTTCTACTTGATTTAGCAGTGGAGAGCATTGTCTAGGTTCGACTGATCAAATTAGGCGTCTCAGGCAGTAAATCGGGTATCTGGACATAAGAATATCGTTGCCTTCGTTCTCATCCGAATACTTGGCCGAATGATACTGATTGAATTGAGGCGATACTTCACTTTGAATATTGCTCTCTAAGGGTTACTAAACCGAAACGCTTTTTCATGAAATAATGCTAATAGGCTTAAGTGTTATTTTGTGACCTTTTCTTGTAGAAATCACTTTGTTGGATAAATTTTACATCGGTGCTTAAATTTCAACCATTTCTACAACGTTTATTGCTAAATTCTGTTACTATTGTCTCTTATGTTGGGGATAATGCAGACAGTTTGTTACACCGTCTCAATTTATACTTTTTAAAGACTATTTAAATCCCTTATTGCATGTTGTCACTGGACCACGACCGTATTCGTCCGTGGCTAGGTCATTTCTTCTATTGCAATTCTTTGTTGATCATCCAATCTCAGTCCTGCCACTGACTCAATCAGCCCAGCATGACGCACGCCCTATCACCCATCCGCCAAGAGACGCTTAAACTTGTCGTCTACTCAATACACTTATCACAGTAGGTGAAGCATACTCAAATGTAAAATTTGAACCAAAGAAGAAATTTACCAGCTGCGTTACGTTTATCTAACTTGTTATGAAAAATACAAGTAGAGTCTGTTAGGGTGAGAAATTGCATGGACGAATAGATGAAAAGTCCACCCACCTTAACAGTCAGTTTTCATTTAAGGAGCACTCATCTCTTCAGTTAGCAATGGTAAGAATTATCAGGGCTGATGAACTTCTCATTATTTATCTCATATCAACCAGTGAAATCTTATTTGACTACTAGTTTCAAGAACCGTTTGATAACATACTCTGCAATGATCTCAAAACTAAGTGAAAAGTTGGACAAACAGAAACAACACCTAATCAAGCAACAAAGAAAGTCGGATACCAAAACCAACTTGATCTTGATTGAATTAATCGACAACTGTTCGGGGGACCATCCATAAAGTATGTACGCAAAAAGGGAGGACGGATTATACCGATAAATATACGCTTGCGTGCAGTAGATAGGGGGCACAAAGCAGTTCCTTTTTTAGCTGACATATACTATTTATGAACAGACGAATCGTTTTCAACTGCAGGTCAAAGATTGGCAGGAGGTGCATTGAAATAAACTAGCCAGAACTCCTAAATACAAGGGAACATCATCAACCAATGATCGACAAAGAACTGAATGTTCTTGAGTCATAACAACACTTGATGAGTTGCAAATAGAGCTGAAGAAATTACTCACTAAATTTAATTCACTTGCAAATTTGTAATCGAAATCGGAAAATAAAAGCGAGGAAAGAGGAGGTGACGAAGGGAATTGGTTTGCGTGCAAAGGGCTGTACAAGGAGTCCATCTATCAATGGATGGTCACTTGCGAAATTGTCCTTCACAAAAATGTGCCTCACAAATATAAGACAATTTTCGGTCTTCTTCAAGGCCAACGTTTCTGTTCTTGCTTCAAGAATATATAAATACATTTGAATCCTGCCGATTGAATAATTGGAGAGTTTGAGACTACTTAAGAGATGAGGTGAATTTTCCCCTAACATCATCATGATGAAGATGGTAGAGAAACTCGACTGCTTAAAGTGCAGGGTGTGGGTGTAATATGTGCAATACTCCTTTTGTCCAAGTAACCTTCGAGGTTTGATGTTGAGATGTGGGAAAGTCCCTGCGACCATTTTGTAACGTCGATTCTGACCTACAAAATACCTACTTCAAATAACTGAGAAGATGTTTAAGCACGAGTATAGGTGGTCGTACATTCCAGCCCCTGATATCAATTATTACCACATAAATAAAATATTTACCGGATCAGTTTAAGATCCTAAATGAAGGAGCAATTAAATATATAAATGTATGATACGTCTGACATCAGTATTTCAAACAGAATTCCTATTGCTAATAACTGCTACCTGCAACCACGTTTGTCATTGGAAATCTTGAAGCCCCGTTCATTTTTGCTGTGCATCCAGCTTCTACGAAGCCTCGTGTGTCTTCAGCTTAAGTACCTATACTCCTCTATTTCTTCCAGTGTTTCATCGTCAATTTGGATGCCTCGCCGTGGTTTTCATTTTACAACCTCATTGCACATGATCCTCGTGTTAAATATTTTAAGCTCCAATTGTGGGGATTCCTTGAGTTTTCAAGGGCATACCCCTACTGTGTCTCAATATAATTGCGAGGCTGGCGTATGATTAGAAGCTCATCGTACGATATCGTTGAGTATAGGTTCATAATGGCAGGATGGTTGTAGTTGTATGATCACAAATTTTGTATTAGAATCGTGCCATCGTACGATGGTCTGCTCATCCTGGATTTGTAAACGTCTCAAAACCCGATTTGTTTAATTTTTATGATCACATGGCAAACTGTTTAAATATACATATGCACACTCTGTAGATAGAAAAGTGAATTACTTGTGATTTCTGGACTCGGAGCGTCCGTTGTAAATATTTACGACAGATTGAAGGAAAAGTAGATGGTGTCTCTTTTATCAGAAAGCTCTGAATGCGCTTAAACTAGTTCGGGAGAACTAGCGTCTGATCGAAGATAAACAGATCATTTAGTTTCGACACCAATTATTCAATTTGACTATCCATGGTACTTGAATGTTGGTTGTAAGAGTGAAAATGACAATCATTACAGCATCTTTCTCCATCAATGGGAATAATGAATGTTACCCATTTTCATAAAAATATATACTGATTGATACTCCATTTTTGAGTCTCTACTGAATCTTATGTCTGACTTTCAGACACCGATCTTTACATGTACCATTCTAAAACCGGTGATATTACATTATTTAAGTGCTGAAACAAGAAAACCAGTTCATTGGAAATTAAAGCATAGTGCCTCGTTGAAACCAAGAAACTGCTTGGAATAAGAATGCCCATAAAGTAGCGATTTCAACCTATATGACGTCATCGCTGTGTATGAACACACCACGTCGAACGTGCATCTATTTTCAAAACTAGAGCAGGTGCAAGGATCATCACATGGAAAACGCGACTCTTTGGCATGACTTTTATTTAACGAAATTATATTACAGTGGATTCCGCTATCAAATTTATTGTACCTTGCTAAAGTAATAACTAATCGAAGCTCTTTCCTACGTCACGGAACCTGTTTTTCCTTCAAATCACCGAGTACGTTTGCGAGAGGGCGTTGATATATCAACAAAGACCGATACTTTGCAAACTTTTACCTCTTTAACTAAAGATTGACACAAGAAAAAATATCAACTGACATTATCTACGCAATTAACGGATTATCAACCGAGGTTTTCACATTTCTGTTGTTTACTGTCCTATGCAATGAAATATACACTCTTTCTATTTTCTCAGAAAAAGACGATGTTGCTACCTTCTTGAAGTGTAGACGTCAAACCCTTTCTCCTACATTGTATGAATAAAGGCTTATACAGTACATATTATACAGTTAAAACATACGTTTCTGTCTTTGTCAGTAATTTTCATCATATTTTAGAATTATTGTTATAACTGATTTTTGGTATCAAATAGCATAAAAGAGCTTGGGATAAACTTGGGAAAGGAAGTTCATTTGTGATATTAAGCTCATTTTAGGATGAGGTCATTTCTAACGGAGAGAGGAATGTCAAGTACCGTATTGTGTCAAAGTTCATTCTTTGCATATAGAATGACATTAAAAGTGTGAAACCATCTTTGTTCCCATGACTCCAATGGAAATCTGCAGTGTTCCTAGACAACTGCGAATTTTTATGCCGTAGCAGGAAAATAGCCATGGCCTCCGCGAATCACTTTGCTCTAATGGATCTACCTACCGATATCCTTCGAAAGATACTCCGTCAAGTCTTGCTGGTCACTTCTTTAAAATTTGATATACTTTTAAGGCTAGAGATAAAAAATATCAGTGGGCCTAATCCTTCAATTTAGGGCACTTTAAACGTAGCATTCTAATTTTCCTTGTTTAGGTCATCACTTTAACAATTTGAGAATTGTCGTAGACTATAGAGGTCACGCTACTACAGAAAGATTTGCATATACGATGGTTACAGGGTCGTAGTCGGTCTTTGAAAAAAAAGGGGGGGGGGTGTCCGCCAAAAACTTGGTTCTTCGATTACTTCATTACTTCGTACCACTCTAGCGAACTGTAATGTACACAATGATGTAAATACCAACTCAGCTTTTGACTTCTCCACATTATGAAATGATACACAGAATAAAGTCGTAAAACTCGAATTTGAAAGTGTTCTTTGAAGCAAAGTGGGGTGGCAATTGCCCCGGCGACTACGGCCCTGGGTTACATGGGTGCAACTAGAAAATGCCCAAGCTGCATGTTTTGTGCCAGCACTAGCTTTTGTTCTGTGTCTCATGTCACAAATGATACAATTAGAAGCTTATCTAGGTAAGAACGAAATAAGGAAGACAAAATCAATGGGAGAGAGAAAAATAACTGTACCTTCTGACAGCTAGTAAATTACCAAGGTCATTGATAAACAAAATATATTGAACCAAAATCTCCATTGTCCTAAAAACCCCTGATGATGCATTTTTCGCTCATTATTCATGTCCGTTACTTATATGTACATTGATGTTATAAGTGCTTAAAACCCCAATATTCAGAGCCAGAAAATTATAACATTTAAAATAACTGTATATCTATTTAACTTGGATGCATATCATAGCAAGATTTAGATACCCTTGACAGTTTTATTCATCTTAGGTTCACGATCATGTAGATAAAGAGAAACTTGTGCTAGTCAGCTTGTCATCACCGTAGCTTAAGCATAACCTGATCATTTATCATGCAATAAGCGTCAGTCAATATTCCCTATGAAATTTTGTTTATCTTAAAGCTTTCGGCAAACTCTTTGGCCATCATTAGTGCAAATGAAATCTTGTATATATATATAACTCATCAAACATGAAGTGCTTATGGTGCTGGCCCGGCTCGAACCCAGGATCTCCCATACCGAAAATGAAGACTTTACCATTGCACTAAATAGTGAAATAGTAAAGTCGACACTCCGGGTAGTCGATCCCGAATTCTCACCACCACCAGCGCCACCACCGGTTCGATCAAGGCCAGCGCCTTAAGCACTTCATGTTTAATGAGTTCTATACTATGTAGTTCATGACTGCTTGTGTGTCGGCCTGAGTACTTATATAAATATGTTGTGTTATGTGTCCATGCTAGAATGGAACAATTATCAAATGTCCTGACAAATGTATAGTCCATAACTGGCGAACTGCTTTCTTGTACTACATTTACTATTGTTCTACGTTCTGGAGGTTATTTTTACTCTTCCTCTGCCTGTGGCTATTTTTCTAGCCTCAGTTCTTTTGGAATTTGAGCTTCTGCTGACAGAAAGTTACCTTTCGTCTAGAACTCTCTTCAATACTCACTGTGAACAATAGTTCAATTCCCATCTGTCTTTTAAGGAGTTCATTGTTTATGTTGAGGGCTTGACCCTGCGTACTTCATCATTTGTAATTAGTTTACCCGAGGATGGTGAAAAATTACGGGGAAAGATCATATAATAATTGTTTCATTGTATTCCACCTACTCGATTTGTCCTGAGTACTACTTTCTATTTTAAGATTTTCCTTTTCTGATGATAGTCAATGTGTCGGACGATATATTTAGAAGGAAAAACAATTATTTATCACTCTATGAAGCTGAGTAATATTAATAAACAGGTTAGGAGAATACCGTGGTTTGCTTAATAAACAGCAATATCTTAAGACGATGAGCCGTATCTTCCGCACCGTAAATTCATTCGAGGCATTGTTTACATATAGCGTTTCTAAGCTATGTTGCTGGGAGTACACAGCTCCTAAACAACAGAAATTAATCACATTTCCGCACCTACAAACATCTTCAATGAGTTATATACACGGCTTATTAAGTATTTTGATCAAAACCGCTTAAACTGGTGTTACACAAACCATTAAGGGAACGTCAGTTCTAACTTTTGGTAGACATGATGCTGATATTTCCTATCTTCGTAAAAATTTTCTTACATGAGTATTGTCAACAGACCCAATGACCCAATATTACGCAACCGAAAGGCAATTTTAACATGAAGAGAATATTGCAAAACTTCTAAGAATTAAGCGAAGGCACAATGTGACAATGGAAATTCAAGCACAAACACGAAAATGAAAGACTGAAGTTAACAAATGTTTTTAAAGTATTTAAAAAAGACTTGTAACAAAAACAAAGTCCTTTTGCTTGCATAGGTCAAGCTATAATTGTTTAATGAACATTGCCTTGAGAAAGTTTAAATGCAATGATAATCCTTCCCTGGCATTTCTGTTTTTTGAAGACTTTGTTTTTATCACAAGCCTTTTTTTGAATATTTTAAAAACACTTGTTCACTTCAGTCTTTTCGTCTTCGTGTTTGTGCTGGAATTTCCATTTTCACATTGTGTCTGTGCTTAATTTTTAAAATTTCCTGGTTTCCTCTTCATGTTAAATTTGCTGAGGGCAACACTAAAGACTATGCACCAAAAAAGTTTTAAGTTGAGTAATATATGTGCATTGTCTCTTGCTATCCTAAGGTTCTGTACCACCAATAATTTTTTTGATTATTTTAAACAATAGAGTAACCACTGCTTGCTAGGAGTAAATTGCCAGGTTATTCTTCAAATTCTCTGTCCATTCCACTCCCACTCCCCGCACCCCCGCCACGTGTAAAACAAAGTAAATTATAGCAAATAAACAGCTGTAGTGAATCTAATGAAACGGAATACTTACGATTTGTCAAAATACCTACATGGAACTCCCATACCATTTTCAGCGATATTCACTAAGCAATAATCAATTTGAAAAAAATGCTCTATCGCTAAATTATAATCGTATGGAAAGTGTTTAAAACAAACCATCAAACTATAACCATGAGTGCAATGACCAATAAAATACCTCAACTCTTTTTATATCTACAGTACAATTTCTAAAGCAACAGTCGGTATCTCAGAGAAATAATGCATAGTAAAACCGCCCTTTTTACACAAGCATTATTATGTGACCAAGGTCCATAGATATCTAAGTCATACTTTTTTCACCCTATAATAAATCTTCAAGATACTTAATCCTGTTATCCAAGGAACATGATGAGATATATAAATTGCTGTCACCTTCATCACCACGTGTTTGGTAGATCCAATATCTAAATATATGCACAGTTACCATTTTAACACCAGTCCCTGAAAGGAAACAGGAAAGGCAAACAATGGTTAAATTATTTCTCGTTGACATTAATAAGTTTGGATAAGCTAAGAATCGTTTTCCCTTTTTAGTTGAGGTGTTTTTGTGTTTGGTTTGAGAGGGTTATGAAACATGCTATGAAAAGCTCAAGAAAAATTTGTAATTGGCAAATGAATACCAAGAATTAGTTAAGAATGTTTTGTCTCGACCACCTTGATCTCGAAGAATCACGATACTCAAAAAGAAAGAGAGAAAGGGTTGAGTTTAAATCATGGAGAGTACAGGAACGCTTTTTCGCAAAGGAGTCTCCGATAACCGACAAACTAGCCGACGATTCGTATGGTTTTTCGTCGAGTACTTGTTGCGTCGAGGAGCGAGTGGGAAGATTGAGTGATTCACAGTGGAGAGAATTGACTTTACACACTCTTCACTGAAACGAAGTGGAACTTTCTGAAAATTCAAATAGCGATCAACTTTTGTTCTCTCCAAAAGAAGACATCATGAAATCATCATCCGATTTTCCTTTCTCGACTCCATTTGCTGTCTCGGTTGCTCGTTGAAGAAAAGTACTGGGGAGAGAACCGATCAATCGTCGGAAATCATCGGAGACTCGGTTTCCGAAAAAGCGTTACTGTATGGCCTACTCTCTATGATTTAAGCTCAACCGAGAAAAAGCGGAAACATTGTTGCACTTTGGTTGAATATCTTGTCTAGGGTAACTAAGTTTGAGTTTAGAAAATAAACAGTGAATTTTAAATATGAGTTTGTGTTGATAGTTGATCTTATCGACAAAAAATGGCAATATTTTACTTTCAGTTATATAAGCACTATTGTTCACCATATTTCCAAAATCAAAGTCTAATGATATACCTTTGCACTGATGGTTTGACCCATTTACGTTAGATAGGTATATTGCAAAAGTTCTTCTAACTTTATAGGGTCTAAACGCCCGGTTTCTTTTAAAGTTTTTTCAAATCTTTACTTTAAAGAAATCTTATCCTTGACCGATCGCTTACGTAAATCTTCATTTTAAACTGCTTACAAATTTAAACAGTCACATTTAAAATGGCAGATGGTACGAAATAATGTATCCTACAACCTGCCTATCCGATCTGTAAACTCTCAACTGTAGACCGAAGCTTCCTCTTGCATTGACTTGTCTAAAGTGTCATTTTTATTCTTGCAAAAGAAGTGTTCCTTTGGTGAATGTGTCTCACACATACATCAGTTAGTTATGTTATTAGGAAACTACTTCACAATCCTTCTCTATCTGTGGCCTCCGCTTAGGAAGATCTGTTGAAACAGATTGTCAGCTGTGGTGAATCATTGAGTTTTTAAACTTCGATTGAAAAACATCTTGGCCTGATTGAAAATATGAACCGTCTTTCTAAGCGCAACAGTTTATTTCGTAGGAAATGAGAACATATTGAAAATCATAGCAATGGATTCTCCGTGTGTAAATCTAATTCTACTAAGTCTCATAAATATGAAAACCCAGGCATAAACTTTTAAATGAAGCATGACAGAAAATAAAGTAAGCACTAGAAATCGATCTTATACTAATTTTTATCAAGCTTTTGATGTAACAAACATAATCTTCAGAAATGTTTTACGTATATATTAGGTTGCATTTATGCAAGATAAAAAAGAATAGCAAATTTGCATGACTATAAAAATAACTTAATAAACTACAGTTAAGTGATTTAATCAAATGGAAATTGGAGTTGGAATATTTGAGATCTCCTAGTGACTCATGTAACAGCAAAATCTCACTGTTTTCAAGTCAGCCGAAACACTTTGATTGTAAAATTAGTGTCTGTTTGACCTTCGATTTCGGGCCCAAGATTGTTAATTTACAATCAGTCTGGAATTTGATGGGCTCTTCAAAAGCAGCATCTGCTGTCAGAAATTTCAATTAAAATTTTCTTTACTCTTTAGGGTTCTTCTGAAGTACTGAATTCTATAGTTTTCGCAACTCTAGGTCAGCCTTCCACCGCCAAAAAACTGTGCAGAAAACCACACTAATGCTAGTACCACTTACATCGTAATCTCACTCCTAGATCTAGCATGTAAAAGAAAATTATTGTCAAGGCAAAATAGCAAACTTATCTTTATTTCACCTTCAAAGAGTAGTTATATGGTCAAACCAACCACTTGCTAGGTCACGGTGCCTAACTGTGGTATGGTAAGAGGGAAAATTAGGCTTTCATCTAGTAGAATTAGTAAATTTAATTCACAGTTGTATGTCATTGACAGGAAAGAAGGGTGCAGCAGATTAAGTTTAACTTCAGTTCATCGTGGAATTGGGATATTCATTGCAAATCTCTAACACTTTGAATACAGGAGGGAAATTCTTAATACATAGGAAAGCTCATTCAATTTGCATCTTCAAGATGATCTCACTCGTTCGGGTTACCTTCAATCATTGTCATATGTTGACAGGGCAAGGTAGAGGTAAAGTACCGTTGTATTCACCACGGCAACGTGAAATTGTTTATTCGTGTATGGCTCCGTACGCTAGAAAGCTACCGAAGCTGGCACTCGACAAAGTAACACCTTTTATAACAACTATCTAAGGAAATATGTAATATCGCCTCGCCCAATAAAACATCCAAAACAAACTACATGAATAAACAGGTAAGAGAGAGGCATCTCTGGAAATATAAACTCAAAGTATAAGATAGCCCACACATACTATCAGAGTGCCAGATGACTGGATCTTGAAGGTTGGCTATAAGTGGATAGCAAGGTACAAGGGGAAAGGGAAACAATTTAAGACCACGTGGAGAAGAGCACCCACCAATGACTTGACAGAGGCGGGCCTTGCTTGGGACGAGATCTACAGGATCACAAGCAAGACCGGATGCTGTAGAGGAGCAGAATTGTGGTCTCAAGTCCCGTTAAAGACGAAGAGGATCAGTAAGAAAGCAGCATCCATAATAAATGTAGCATTTTTAATAAAAGGAGTTAGATATTAATGTGAAAAGTGGCCCCTAGCTAAAGTGTTCGAGAACTCCCCGCAGGGATAAATATAGTAAATCACATTACACCACATGTTGAATTTAGTTACAAAACAAGGCTACCGACTGCAGCATTTGAAAGAACTTAGCTCCATAAACCTCAGACATTTCATAATCATGGCATCTAGGATAGTTTGACTATTTTTCCAAGTTCACAACATTTAGACTTAGAGCTGGATTTGAATAAATAAATGTATAGACGGATAGAAGGATGATTGAATGGACAATTGGTTGGGTGTATCAATAAATCAATAGATTGATGAATAGAGGAAGGGTCGAATAGATGAATGAATGAATGAATGAATGAATGGGTGAATAGACCGAAGAAACAAAGGAAGGGACTAAGGAAGAAACAAGGGAAGAAACGAAGGAAGAAACGAATGAAGGAACGAGGGGTAGATAAACGGATGGACGGATAGAAATTGGATGGATGGATGCATGAATGCATGGATGAACGGATGGATGGATGGACGGATGAACAGACGGATGGATGGATGGATGGATGGATGGATGGATGGATGGATGGATGGATGGACGGACGGGTGGATGGACGGACGGACGGAGGGATGGATGGATGGATGGACAGAGGGATGGATGGATGGATGGATAGATGATTAGATGGGTAGATGATTAGATGGGTAGATGATTAGATGGATAGATAATTAGATGGATGAATGAATCAATGAAAGGATGAATGAAGGCGTAGATGTATTGGTGGATGAATGGATTTCATGAATAAATGGATGGATGGAAGGTAGGGGGAAGGGGGATGAATAAACGGATGAATGAACGGACGGGTTGATGGACTGATAGACAATTGGATTGATGGATGACGGATGACTTGCTGAAATATTTATAGAAACGAGAGCGAATGAATGAAGGGTTACATAGTTCTGCATCGGACGATAGGCAGTTTTTTATGGTGTTTGACATTTTAATTTTCGTTTTTGATTGAAAATCACTAATACACTCGTAAACTATTTGTATTTTGTTGCAACTACAAATATTACCTCGCCGAAGACTTGGATCTAATTACTGTTAACCTAAAGAACTTTTTTTTATTTCTTTTCATTCTACATTTAATCTATGAATAAGTGCCCATAAAGTCATAGTTCCAAGTTTGAATATCGACAATAGCTTACTAATTATTTCTTTAGTATCATTTCAAACCGTAGCATTTCAAATCCTTCCTTCTCCATAAAAGTCTTAAGAATAAAATTCGCCAGTTACGTGTGGGCAGGATCCATACATTAATCTCAATCCAAAGTGACCTTTAGCACAGGGTCAATAACTCTCAAGGAAATGTTATTTATTCCCACCGTTTATTTGATTGTTTAACAGAAATTCCTAAGAAATTCTATTGCTGAACTGAAAACTACGTCAATTCTTGTTCTTTAGGTCTTATTCAGAGGAAATGAAATTTTTACAGATCAAAAATACCCCAATGATAACTATTATGAGTCACAATTTTTAATAATATCTAGTATTGAATCTTCTCGTGTAAATAGACGCATTTTAATATATAAATATAGCAATATCTAGCAATAACCAAGAAATTATTGACTCAAAGACGACCCTTCACTACTCGCTATTGTTTCATGCCATTGATTTCCTAAATCTTATGAAGCACTCTGTTTTCGTATTTCTATTGAAATATGATACGTTAACTGCTGATACATTTTATTCAATTCGGATTGACACATAAAATAATGATAAAAAGGCACTGATTCTGGAGTAAACAGTACTGACATTACGGACACGCGTTCCTAGAATTCGGGTAGGAGTAACCTTCATCATCTAATGCTTATTGTAAGTGTGACTCTGTCTTTGAAACGGAGGAAAAACAAAGGAAACTGGCACACCTTGTGGCTAATCTGCTATATTGAATGAGACAGGCTATTTACTGCATTAATCAGTGTACTTCACACTTACCCGTTATTCCTGTCTTGCCCAGCAGATGGCCCGATTCTGATCATGCGCAAAAGTGGGAAACAACATCCGACGACCAAAAATACAATCCAACCAAGCAAGCCAACCATGAACAAACTGTCAGCAAACTCAGAGAAGACGTTATCTTTTTGGGAGGGCTGAATAAAGAATTTATATTTGAGAACTCCGAGTGATGGGGTGATCATGACGATGCTATAATAACAGCCAACAAATAAGGAAACACATCCACGAATATGCCAGCAATCAACTTTGTCGGTTTTGCTCCAACGATAAAACGTTGTGATGCCCTTCCACAAGCTTATGATGATCAGGCCAACAAAATTAAAACCGATACAAGCAAGGATAATATATAAGCGCTTCTTTAACACCCTCTTGTCATCGCATTCACGATCTTGAGCGCACTCCCAGCATAATAACCCAGTGGGCCCAGCCCGTTCGGCGTAAAGATCGACTGCTAGACATGCACAGGGAATATCTAGGGCAAAGCTGAGTACAAAGCCAAATATGAACTTGATGTTGATAAGCCTTTCTTTATTATCTTCAAGAAAAAACTCAACTCTTGCTGCTCTTATGAGAAACCAGGCGTAGGTCACAATATAACCAATGAAAACAGCTCCTGCCACAAACAGGAAGAAAAGGTAAACATCTACCACGCGTCCAAAGGCATCCACTTTATCTTGGTAGTCCCTCTTGTCCCATACGCTATTAGTACAGAAAAGAAAACCTTTAGTATGGTTCTTGTCGTAGGTTGAACTCCGTAAAAATCCCTTGTAGCGATCTCTTGACATCTGAGCTTCAGAGTAAACCGCAAAGTCCGTTCCAATGTCTAGAGAGTAGAGAAACAAGAGGATGGCAAACTCCGTGAAAAGGCCTTTAATGCTCTTGGCCATATTCAATCCAAAAATTCCGGAGGACCCTTTAATAGTGTGTAATGCTGTAAACTGGTCACAGATTTAAACGTTGACGACAAAACTGCGTAATTTAACCCCAAGTACACAATCTTTTCCTGATTTCTTCCTCTCTTAGTCAAAACACAAACGTGCTTCTCTGATACCTCCTATATCAATCCAACTTGAAACAAGAAACTGAACAATCTACCTTTTGATTACAATCTCTATGGATTTCTTTCTACATGAAAGCAAACATGTCCTTATTTCTTATGACCATTCGTGTCGTAGGTTGTCAAAATGTTCTCATCAACCTTTCACAAAGGAACAGCAATAGCTGAAGTTGCAGCTGCTCCAAGTGGGCAATTGGCAACAACTCCTTGTTAGTATTTCACGACCTATAATGACGATGTATCCGATTGGATAAACCTGTAAATTACAATTTTCTTTACTTTCAACAGTCCCAATGGATCACGTTTTGTAACTTTTACCTCTAGAAAGTCCTACTTGCACCTTATGCAGGGACAAGTTCCGTAGAAAGAGTTTAAGGGGAACTGCTCTCCTGTCCTAGCAGGTGCCAGATATATCATCTCATTGAACGAAGCAATCATGAGACAGGTGATAGTAGTAATTTACAACAAAACACTTTATCTGATTATAGCAAGAAATGCTAAGCAACTGCTATTCGCGACTACGTTTGCGTCAGTCCGGCTACAAACGCTGCTGTCATTTCAACCTTTCAAATATTTACAATTGTCTTCCATTATAACATAAATCAAATCTGTACGCATCCTTAGATATAAATATATGTAACATCATTGTCGTACAAAACACGGTTAAAATCTGGTATTTGAATAACAAGAAACAATCGTAAAAGAACACGTTTGTATTTTCCAACTGCTCTTTTGTTCATTACGGTTCCTCTACTCTTTTAGCAAGTTTAAATGCAGCATTTCCTTTAGAAAGGTGGCACCGATTACCACAAGTCTAAAGATAACTGAATTCAGGTTCGCTCGTTGGCCATCCACGAAGTGTCTTCAACTATCAGGAATAACATACCATTCTCAAAGTGGTCTTTATAAGTGTGTGTAAGAGTTGTCTTTTAATATAAAAAATTGAAATTGTCAATAAATTATATTTTGAGTGTATTTTGACTGGGCACATGTCTGCTCAACATATTAATCCCTTAATATTAGCAAAAACTACTGGTCAAACGATTTTCATAGCTAATGATGATGGGTTCTCCCGTCGATTTTGACGTATCAGAGCTTAACTGTCCGATCAGCTAAGCAACCTACTCAGTGAATTAGAGTGTAAGACCACTATCACTTGTGCCCTTCACTTGTTCTTCAAGCGTGTTCAACGTGACATATGTGTGACAGGGTTTGGCTACTGAAATACAGGTATAATCCATCCGACGGGCTTCTTGAGTTTTCGTCTCCCGAATCTTCCTCACATGGACTAATTAAGCCCCGTGACTATGGTAAAGAGAAGTTGACAAAGATTCGAAGCACTGAGCTTTATAGATCGCACGGCCACATGCTCCACGCACTGCTAATACACATACCAAAATCGGGCAAAGTTTTGTATTTGTAAATAAGTTCTAACAATTTCTTCATTACTAAACTTGATACGTCGCCGCATTTAAGTTACTATCTCTAGTTCTTTTAGAATTAAATGCACATTCGTAAGAAAAAATGGGTTTTTTTCGTTTAATCATTAAATGTTGGATAATGGGAATGCTTAAGACGTACTGTAACCATGAAGGGATCATTCTGGCAACAAAAGACTTTCCTGAAATAATTTGATGCCATCTCTAACATCGTTTACTATGGGGGTGTTTGCATTCATGTATCAGTATTTTTAGATTCCATGCACGTTTTTGTATACCATTAACAATTTTAACAATGCATTTATATCTTATTCATGTTGTATTTCTGTTTACAATTTTGTTTTTGTATTATTCTGGTGGAAAAAGCATTACATAATTAGGAAGCAAAAAAGCTTGAAAGGATGAAATGAGGAAAAGAAGAAAACTTATTGACAGGAAGAGACAAAAGAAAGAGCACAGAAAAAGGCAAAATGAACACATAAAAATCTAGAATAAGAAATAAAAGCAGCAGAGAACAAATTCGGGGAGAGTGGGGAGATGGAGGCAAAGACCAAAGAGTAGGTTGTCAAATAGAAGAAATAATGAAGAAATGAATAGAAGAAATATAGAAGAAGTAGGTAAAGGAAAAATAGAAGAAATAAATAGAAAAAATATAGAGGAAATGGAAAGAGGAAATAATGAAGAAATGAATAGAAGAAATATGAAAGGAACAAATGACATATAGTAAATAGCGGTTGGGGAAGAATGGCAAAAGACATGAGAGAAGAAAGTAAACGGGAAAAAATATGAAACTGAAAAAAGGAAAAGGACGATTCTTTCACTGAAATATAAAAGGAGAGGAAGGAACAGGAAAGAAATTGAAAGAGACACCATAAAAATGAAGAAAAGGAGGAAAGATGTTGAGTGGAGAAAAAATGGTTGACAATATGAACAGATAGTGGTGATACATTTGTGGCTAAAAAGAGTAGATTAGTAAACAAAGTGTGCAAAAACGATCAAGGATTAAGATAAGCTAAAAGTAGCAATAGTGGCTAACTATCGTAACATCAGTAATAGAACCATTTGGTTGAGAGGTCTCATTGATGTTATCAGTAGATTTTAACACCTGGTACAAGACCTCGGCTTATTAGTCGTATTTTGATATCCTGAGTATGTTACTACATTATGAGGGTGCCTTACATTTTTGGTATTTGATCTGGTTTGATGCCAAGGAGACATGTGTATCATTACAAAGGAAGAATAGTAAGCAGTAAATTGTTTCTCTTCATACGTTTTGCATCATCTTTAAAATTAAAGGTAAGGTTGACACTGGATGAATAACGGCTGCGCCGTACAAATGGCTAAAGGGTCTTGAGCTGCGATTCCAAATGTTCATTGTTAGATTCGTGATTAGAGAGTTGACAGTTTGATCCCCGTTACCTGATAAATATTTTTTTGTCCTTAGAAACTGCACCTTTCTTTTATTTCCTGCTATGTGGTTTGGACTTAAATCAATATTTGTAATTCTCCTCAATGTAATTAGTTACATACTTCTTAATTATCGTATTTGTAAAATGTGCACTCGGGGCTGAAATTTCGAAGCAGCCATTTTTCCACTTCTGGTGGCTAAAGATACTGACCAAGACTAGTTTACCTCTGTAAGCTGAATCCCACTTAGTGAATTTATCCCAAGTTGTGTAATAGCACAGCCTTTATCCGCAAAAGAAATTAGAAACTCATCTCCTCCATTAACATAGAGGTAGTGTATTGGCTACCGGGGCTTTTAAACAAAACATTTTGAATAGATACTAGAATAATAGAAAATATTTCACCACATGGATACGAACTCGAGATCTGTCCCATTCGGGGCATCTTGCAATCTCATCGTACCACCTGATAAGCAGAGAGGCATCCCCAGGGGAGGCATAAACTCCCAGCAAGCAGAGAAATACATGAGATGATATGCTCAAAATAGGGGCAGATTTGATGCCGCCGCTGCCGCTGCCGTTAGAAGGAGGCTTGTAGACAGACCCGTTCTCCACGCTCACTACGTTGGCCTACTCACCTTCCTCGTTCATGTTTATATTTATATTTGCTTTTCGGTCTACCCCCTTTTTTCTTCTTTTTACCGCGCATGTTGCTCTACCAATGTCGTCATGGCTACGCTGATGATTAAGCACTCGATTTCTCATTAGCTCCCAGTCCTTCGTAGCTAGACCTTGGCATCTAATTCTACGGAATTATGGATACAATCTTCATTATCAAGGCGTATCGTGAACATGAAAGACTCCCTTGCGGCAAATCCACCTCTCCAAAACTCATTAAGTGCCAGTCAGTATTGATAAAAAAGAGCAGTTTTTGCAATCATAAGTCTTGAATCCAAGTGATGAAATATTTTCACCTTTTAAAGATTTTTTTTGAAATGTATCATCTCAAACCTTCGAATAATTGAAAAAGGGTTATTATTCAATTGTGCTTCACTTTTGTGAATGTGTATTACCTGTAAGACAAATGTTAAAAATCTTTTAACGACAAAGAGCAACACTGTCTAAAGCTTGTAAGAGCTAAGGGTTTGCATTTTATGTATAATCGTAGTAAAAACTTGCAAGGGTCTATAAAAATTTGGGTAGAAACTCATAAACAGTGTATAACAATTTTATTACAAGATGTGTATATTTTTTGGTTCGTATTGAAGGTTCTCTTGTTAACTTTTTTATTGTTTTGCGATAAAGAATGCATTTGTACGTAAGTTTTCAAATTTAGCCATACATTGTTATGATTTCTCGTTAATTATTTCTTTACCCTTTCACACCTTCTACAAAATGACATCATCTAATAAGTACATAAGAAATTCTCCAAATTTCAATTATGGAAAACTATACCCCTTTAAAATCGGACAGAATGTAAATTTGACACGCGGAAGCAAAATATTATAAAAAAGAAAACTACGAACAATCGTTGTTAAGAATTTAAATAACGTGAAAATAATGTCAGAAGTTTAGAATTTATATTTCTACTGGCTTTACAAAAAATTTTTATGCTGGTAAATAATTTGAGAAAAATGAAGTATCTAATGAAATGATATGGTCATGCGGAACGAGGAAATGGAAACGAAAAATTACTTTGTTGCATGCGCCATCTTTCAATTCCTTTAGTGCGTTTTGTTATTGTTTAGGTTAAAGTGAGTACGTGCTTCTCATTATTAGTATTCATTCAAACGCGTTATTTGGCTGAGTGTTGGATGAACAAGTCGTTGATTTTATGTAATATTCGCAGATTCTTATATTCTAAAACTATCCCCAGAAGACTTATAAATAATCATGGCCTCATCCACTTGAATATCTGTCTAGTCCCGTCTTGATCTCCTGCAAAACAAGATATTACCATCTACAAACTACATTTAGTTACAACAATTTATATGACGTGAGCAACATGAAAAGTACTACAATCCTTTCCTTTTCTATTAATTCGTGGAGAAAGTTTTCCACTTCACTCCTGACCCTTTGTTGTGACCAGTGAAAAGGTTCCTAAAAGAAAAGAATTCGATCCCTCGTCACATATCGACAACTTTCCTCCAACTTTAATTACCAGTAGGCCAGTACCAATACCGTAGAGGCATACGGTTGCATTACCAGAAAACAATGATAGGTCTTAAAGTTTCTACGCCTTTGAATTCAACGGAACTCGTAATGGATCAAGTTAGAAGATTCACACGCAAACGTATCCAGACATTTCAATATTCATATATTTAACAAGTTTGAAATTTCACAGTTGTTTTCCGTTCTCTTTTATTTATTGTTAATCATAATTAAAGTTGGATTGTGTTACTGTATGAATGAGAACATGAAATCAATACAATTGAATAAAAACTAGTCTTGTATTTTCATAATGATACTGTGTACATGTATATATTGTATTACTTATATATATGCTTATAGTGGCCTGATGAAGAATCGATAAGTTTTGCAAGCGTCACCCAGTTGTTTATTTATCGGGTTTTAGTTATATATCTATATCTGTATATTTATATAAACCAACACGTAATATTGATGACGTCAAGGGATCCGAAACCTTAGGTTACTGTGTTAAGTTGCTTTCCCCATATAAATGTACATATATAGACTTATAAAAAGTATGTATGTATGTATGTATGTATGTTTGTATGTACATACATACATACATACATACATACATACATACATACATATATAAGTTGCCTGATGATCGTGAATACGTTAAACCCGGAGTAGCGTATTTCCATATCTCTTCATTTAGTACCTCTTCCTATGTATGTATATATGTATGTATGTACAAGAACGTCAGCAGCTAGGACGTGAAACCTAAGATAACTATGGTATTTCGTTTTTCCTTTTTTTACCACTGCTTAGTAGTATATATGTATGTATGTATATATCATATTATGTGTGCATGTATGTGTGTATATATGTTTATGTGTATGCATGTATGTATGTATGTATGTATGTGTGTATATATGTTTATGTGTATGCATGTATGTATGTATGTATGTATGTATGTATGTGTCTCGCTCCCTAGCTTATGTTAGGTTGAGCACTCTCGGCTTGAGACGGTACCATTGCTGTTGCTTTGTGCATTGCTCACTGTGCTTGCGCAGTTTGAGCACTCTGGCATGGTACCATATGAATTCTTTAAATTGCTTTGTAGCAGCTTTGCTAGTTACATAGCTAGAATTCAGTCTCGACGCTCTGTTCTGCACTGATGAGCCCACAAAGGGCGAAACAGTCCTGTCTGCAGATTGAGTATGTATGTGTGTATATATGTTTATTTGCATGTATGTATGTATATATGTGTGTATGTATGAATGCCCGTGTGTATATATGTAAGTATGTTTGCATTTTTGTGTGAATGTATGTATGTGTGTGTATGTGTGTGTCTGTGTATGTGTATCAAAACATCTATTTGTCAACTTATCTATGTCGGTACATGAAGAAATAGATGTTAAAGAATACCCATAAATTTGTAATCATTTGTTTGCACGAGTGGGCTTTTGCTTTATGCCTATTCGTACCATGAAAGGAAACAGAAGTAGTCGAGCTTTGTTTACTACTACAGGTAACAGTACAATTACATAGTAATCCCTCTATGAGTTTAACAAAGGCGAGTTTTCTTTCCAATTAAAAAGGAGACGCATACTTCGACACTCGTACAAACTTGCATACAAAACTACTGATCCTGTAAATGCCGAGTCAGTTCTGTAAACAGTGGCTCAATTCTGCAAATGGACTCAAGGGGAGTAAACCAATCAAAGTACCTTCCTTGCAAAACATTGCCCCTAGTAATATATTTCCAATCCAATCTCGCTTGATAGTACAGTCTGTTACGAGAGCCAGCAGGTACCTGCTAAGGAACATAAATGCACAGTCAGTAACATCATCTGACCTGCTGAGCATAGAATAGTAATAACAGCTGCTTACCATTGTCGATGCAGGTGTTTTGACGACCTCTTAAACGTTTCTTTCAAGGGAACAACCATGTTTTCTTATTATTTGTTAAACTCGAAAATGCAAAAGTATGAAGGGAAAAAAGAGCGAGTAGAGTGATCTTTTGCCGAATGCAGTGACATATTAAAGCAGACACTGAGAAACGGTCATTCAGGACAAGCCTTATTAAGCCGATGTTGAACCGCGTGAGCTAGAGAAAGGATCATATCAATGCCAATGGGTCACTTAAGTAAAGATGATTCGTAAATTATCGCAGTAGAGCCAAAGCCGGGGGCGGAGGGAGGTAATACTGTCCCCCAATAACTTGTAATAGTCTTGAACAAGTCACGCTAGAAAATTAAATCGTATGCAATCGCGGTTCACGTGATAACGGCTCCCATGAGTCTATGGTTGTAGAGAACAACTCAGTATTCAAAGAGTTGTTGACGGAGTCACTTGTAGACAATCTGATCGTACGGAATCTTGTAATTGATCATATTTTACGTACAACAGAATCTCCCCTCAAGGAACTGGAATATCGAATTACATTAAAAGGATATTATATCAGAACAAACCTTCAATATAGGTTCAGTCTGGTTCACTACAAATGTAGTACGAATTTAGTACGAATAACAAAGACATGATGTAAGACAAGCTTCATAAGTAATATGTGAGAGTATACTATAAGGACAATGTCTCTCGTTCCCCTTGTAGTAACTCGACCGACTCCTGTGAGCTGACACAAGTTATGACTCCCCTTCCAACGTAAAGTCGACAAACTTTGGTGTCATAAGTACTGGAATGGAAGTTATTTTGGTATTAATACACTCACTCACTACTCACTAATCCTCGAGCACCGTGCGGTGCGTAGAGCCAACTTGAAACAAAAGTGCTCGCCAGTGCTGACGATCGGCAGCAAGCTGCTCCGCTTTAGATAGATGCACTCCACTGGATCTCAGATCTTTGGTGACGACATCAAGCCATCGAGTGCGAGGTGCACCTCGTGGGCGTCTCCATCCTGCTGCAGACGGACTAAAATCCAGGACCGCGCGGGTTGGATGACTCGGAGGCAGGCGCAGGATATGTCCATACCATCGCACCCTTCTTTGAGCGGTTAAAACTGAGACTGGAGGTTGTTGCGTCCGCTCACGAAGCTCGTTTTTCGTGACCTGTTGCCACCATCGGATTCCTTCAATTCTTCTTAGTGCTCTACTGTCGAAGCCGTTCAAAGGCGATGTTGAGGTTTTGTTCAGTGGCCAGGTTTCGGGGCCATACAATAGTACCAACAAAACGTTGTAAATACGTAATTTTGCTCTGCGAGATATTGAGCGTTAATTTCATAGGCGTCTGTGAAGGAATTTCATTACTCCGGTTGCTATTCCACGTCTTCTATTGACTTCAGGCAAGAGGTCACCATCATTAAATATCGATTGAACTATGTAATTTTGATTCATTCGTTATCTGTAAATGCTGTTCTTTGCGTTAATGCAAATGACTTCAATTACACACACATCTTCCTTATGTCAACAAGGAGCTGTCGTAATGATTTCAATTCACTTGGAGTCAACAACTGCTGGATTTATATCCGCTTAAAAGTTAGTTTATTCTAATAGGCTATACAGTGCCGAAGCCACCCAGCTGACAGATGTGTCCCTTAAGTATCAAATATTGTACACTCAGAATGTCATTAAAAATGTTGATGTGTTTTAGTGTTTTAGCTCATCTAAAATTCCCTTAATCTCGCCTTTTCCCGAAAGCAACTGACTTCCGCCGCTGCTGTATCCTGCCGTCATGTTGACTGAGTGGATGATGGGAAGACCACAAATTTTCATAAAGTGACGTCACGAATTTATCCATAACATCGAAAAGTGAACCATAGGAAACATGAAATTTGAAGGTGTAATATCTGCACTACAGGTTCAAACAAGATGGACCAGGGACCGATTTTGATTTTCATCAGGGAAGAAACGGGTCTTTCTTGTACATTAAGTGCCGCGTTGGGATTGTAAAACATATATACCGAAATTATAGAGGGAGTCGAAAAAGTTCTGTCATCTTTTTCTCAACATTTATCGATTAAACACAGGTATAAATTATTTTCAAGGACTAGGTTCCGAGTCTCTTAGAATTAGAGGCACTGTAAACTAGTTAGACGCTGATAAAGTAATTCTGACACATAGACCTTTTATATAAACTCACGATAGCAGGAATACAAAACCTACTCATAACTTCTATCTCCGAAAATCGCCTGTCTTTAGGAATGACACCCGAAAACCACTTTTCTTGAGGAATTACACGATCCTTTTATAAGATAGTGTGGGCGACCAGCGGTTTCACATAACTCGGCCCAAGCCCTCTAACTAATGACTCGTCACAACATCATTACTTTTGGGAAGATGTTAGAGACATTAGAGACAGTTTACTACCAATGGGATTCGAACCCGTCAGCCATGCATTCAAGGCATCCGCTCTAACAACAGAGCCGGGTGAACTCCTCTGATAACATAATACTTGGTGAAGAATCTTTCTAGGCGTATCATGTAAAATCCTCTCCGAAATACTTTGCAGCTTGAATGGGCTTTGCACCACGTAATAGAATTCGAACGATGAGGACGAACTGAATAGCACTAACAGATCGTGTCAGAACTAGAATCTATACAAGACTAAATCATCTTTGTTCTCGATATTTCTTTACATAATACAACTCTTAACTCTGATGGTCTGTCACTCATGTACTCTGTTAAACTCCGAAACTAAGAAAACTCTGACCCTCAGATCAAACGTGATCTTTTTAAGAATAGACATGGGTGTCACATCCGATACTCAACTCCTTCCCAGACTACTTCCAGAACAGAGGACATATTTCTTCTTCTTATTTTATTGGTTGAAATTGAAACTTCTTCTATAATCTAGGTTCACAATAAATAGTTAAGACATAGTTTTCTGCAATTTCCAGTTACCTTCCAGTGTTTGTGTCCTTTCAAGACAAAATAATTTGATCCTCTATAAACACCGATATCGGTAACTTTAGTTTGTCAAGGGCAAGATACTGTAGTTGTGCAGTTTGTCCAAGATACACCATGGATTGTAATACTAGGGTTACAAAACATTAAAGGAACACATGTGATGCTAACAATAAAATGCACAACAGAATCTGTGCGAAAGGGTTTAACTATTACGTTTATTAAGCCAATAAGAGTTTCATACGTTACGTATTATAAATTTTCTTGTCTTAACTTAAGTGCGTCATTTATGTCTTCGCTACCCCCAAAATAGAATCCTTTTGCTACCCAAAGAAGAAGAAACAGAGTTACATACTCGCACCTCATCCTTTCAACTTAAGTGAAAGTGATAGTTGACATCAGAATTTTGATGACAAAGGTGGTAAAGATTACATAGGAATTCTTGTTTGAGGAACCAAGTTGTGTCCGTAAAATAGAAACTTTTCGATGTCATGAACCTCAGCAAAAATAAGATAGATGTCCCTGTATAAAATATTATATTATGATGAAAAAAACACCACGATAGTCATTTTAAACCACATGACACTTAACCTTTCTAACAATTATACTTCTGTGACACTCAAATTCTATTTCAAATTATTACGTAAAAGGGCCTTAACGTCAGTCAATATAGGGCATGCATTCCGTTTTCTCAGATTCTCAAGTACTACAAATAATTATGTCTTTTTCCATGTTTATGCAAGTTGTTTCGGGAGGATCAATTTTAATTGAAGGTCTTGATACCATGTTCATCTACCGAGGGCATCTATTGCCATACAACATACACTAGTTCAGAGCATTCCTCGAATCAATCACTGGTGAAATGCGGGCCCCTGCATGAATTTATCTTTCAACTCTGATCCGTTTTAGTCCGCTTTAACTTTGTTTAGTTTCCTCGAGTATAGATTATCTACCCGGTTGGGAAAGTTTCCCAATTCAAACGATTTCCCTGGTTACGAGGAGCCATTTTCATTGTTGCCTGGACCACCACGTGACAGGAACAGTAAGTTATAAAGCAAATAAAATTCTTCAAAAGCAAGAACTAGATTAAAATGGAAAATGGGAAACGCATGCAATAGATTGGATAGCTTTTAGTTATAACTTCAATTCATTGTTGTACTCCACAGAGATGAGAGGTTGCTCAATGTCGGATATTTTATCAACAGATTATCAATTATCTTGTTTACAGCTTATTTTAATTGCTTGATAAATATCTGCATGCCTTTTTACATTAAATACAATTCGATGTGCTCACATGGAACGCCTTAGAAAGTAATAGAATATTCTAAGACAGTTTGAAATTTTCTAGTGTGTTCTATAGAAACGTCTGGAAGGTTCTGGAAACCTACAGAACTAGAAAGAACAATGTAAAATGTTCTGGAAGAATATAGAATGTTCTAGAAGAATCACATTTAATAACAATGATCTCTAAAAAAATCAATGTAAAGATTCAAATTTGTAGGAATGAAATTCCTTTGTCATTACAAATGGAACAAAAGGGTGTACATGCACTTATTAAATAGCATTTGCAAGAAAATCGATAAACTTTTCCAAGTTTCAAAAAGTCAGTTTTTCGTAAAAGCAATTGAAAATGGAACACCAGTGAAGAAATAAACCTTCAAAAAAGTTATCAAATACAATGATAACGAGACGCCTCACCTCAACAACTCAATTTTCACTTCTTTCAGATGTATTTCTGGAAGCTGCGAAGTGAATGTGTTGTTTTTCCTGCGTATTACTCATGCCAGAAATTTATTTCCTGCTCAGAGACAAGTGAAGTTTTAAAAATGTGTTTCCGTTACATACGACCCCTAATCCTCATCAGCTGAGTGAATAACATATCCCTGGGTTCATTCCGCTACGTACCGGATTGATACCCACCCGAGTGAATTTAGACATAGTTTTATAACTACATAGTTTTATAACTACAGCATGTGTTCAACAGCCACGACTGTGCCTGCTCGAGAACCCAGGCTTCATGGGCTTGATGGCCGCCGTCTCACAAAAAAGCCCCATGGTCTAACTTTTATCTGAAGAAGAAAACTCTTGCTTTGGAGGCTGAAAGAAATTTTTTGTTCCATTTGGGCCTTTTCGGTCTATCACGTGGTTCTAACGGACACTAATTGGTCAAAGTTAATACCTGTCAGGTAGTCAATAATTTCCTTGCTTGTTCTCACTGCATATGTTTCGTTGTTTTACTTTCGTTCTGCAGTTTACTGTTTGCATTCGATTCTGACGATTTGTGCTCTGGAGAGTATCACAAGGAAAAAGCTTTGACCCTATCCAGATAGAGTCATTTTGAGATACCGAGGACTGGAAGGGGGGAGGGAGGGCTAATAAGCAAGCATCTGTTTCAATGATAAAAACTCTAGAATGTTTAAACTTGACAGGTATTTTAATTCATCCGTTAGCTAGGTAAAGATAAGTTTATCTTAAAAATGGGGGTGATGACGTCACACAACAGCCGAAAGTGGACAAGTACCGCAACAGCATTTGAAAATCTATTGTTGGAATAGTGTTAACTAGGAAAATGAAAATAACCTTACTCTTTAGGTTCAAATGATAAAAGCGTAGAATAGAGGGGAAGGAGGTATTGTACATGTAATCAATCTACTTTGAGCCAAAACGAGGTTTAATCTCATTTTTTTTCTAAAACATTTCGTGTTTTTTTTATGGACGACTCTTCGTGGGGGGTCATTATAGCGTCATCAATAGCAAATATTCGAAACTGTGTTTTTAAAATACTGCTGACTATGTTTAAGGAAAAGTCAGAAAGTTTGAAAAGATTCGAAGAAACTATAGACTCGCGAACCTACTAACACCCCCTCCCTCTCCCCTAGTTTGAATAACGGTAAAGTACAACAACCTTTGATGATTTAGAGAACATTCGAAATCTTGTGTTCAAAACTCTTGAAGATCGTTGGAGTTACATGAAACAAGTTACTGCGTTTAGCCTCCTGCTGAAGCAACATGTAGAGTCTTGTCGTACTTTAAGAAACAAAACAAGGCCACTGTCATAAATATTTTACAGATCTTATAATCAAGACTGAAAGCAAGAGAAAACGTGAAGAAGTAGACATAGAAGGCAGTTACCAATGAACAAGTTTTACACTTTAGTGATTACATTTTTCACAGGAAATACTTCACTTTCCTAAAGCCCTTCCCACAATTTATATCCACCTTTCTCGCTAACCACTATCAGGTAAGCGATTAATATGTTTTAGCAAGGAAGCCAGTGTGTCTGATTAGCTAAATGGGTCAAATTGATCTTTGAATGCCCTGAATGATAATATTTCAGTCCTAAAGCAAGGACATTTGAATGCCTATTAGCAATAAAACCTACCCAAACTATACGATAGAACTCCAAGTAACGGAAACTTGAAAGCGAGTCATATGTATGATATCGGTGTTTGAAAGACCTTATATCGTGCCCTTCTGAATATGGTGAAAAACAGTAGAAAGGCGTACCTGATCAGGAAAACAGACATTTTCATCTCGAGATTGTTGCAAAAAGCAAACTTTTGGGTAGCCGAGAAAGTTGTATTGGGGCGAGTGAAGCAAAAACAGATGTTTTGTCATCATAGGATATTACACAACATGTGATTCTTTTATTTGTGTATTTTCCTCTTCCTTTCATTACTAACTTTTGTCCTAATACTAAATTCCAATCGAATACTAAAACACGAATCTTGACCACACCTTGATTATTCTTAGCCTATCAAATTCTATTATTGTAATTAACCCTTCTGTGATTGGTCTATTAATTGTATAAATTAGAAATCTTGTCAAGTGAGAAGTGGTGACTGAGAAACAGTGAGAGAGATCACAGTCCCTTCAATAGATAAGAGAGCAGAATATGTATGTATATTGACAAGGCGTTGCTCTACCCGACAGCTACGTTTTATTGATATTCATCAATCGTTCACATATTTTTCAACAGTTAAATATATAGCGTTTGGAATGGTTTTAGCACCATTAATCACTTACGTGAACCTAAGTCGAGCTCAAAAACATTGTTGGCTCCTGCGTATGGTTATCGACGAAACCCTTATCATAATTAAGTTTCAATTTAGTTATAAATTTTTGGCAAATTAGTCAAGAGCAAAGAGGTCAAAATTTTTATTAGCTTTCAAGTGCTAAGCTTTAGGGTTTTTTGATAGTCGAAATTTATGGAATAAAATCTGAAGTTGGAGTATGCAAAAATAACTATCAACTTCATTACAATACGCCGTGTACCTCTGGAATGGTCTGTAAAGTATCAATACATCATCGTATGTTTTTCAGAAGCCACCAAGCAGACCACTTAAGATCTGTTAGTTTCCTGAAATGCGCAGATTGCACTTCTTGATAGTCTCTAATCCCTTTGACGGCATGCTGATTACAATCGGCGGCTCTAAGGCAGGATGCAAAGAGAAAAGGCAGATTGCGTAGGAGCAATCCTACAAATTACGCAGTTGGAAGTCAAATTGACACAAGAAATAGTAAATTGAAATAGTTTGGATGGTATTGAAATGACTCTATTTAGAATGCAGACTTTCATCTGATAGAGGAAGCGGTGAAAGACAGATGATTAAGGAAAATTTTGGTATTGATGTTAAGATACTGTGTAATATCAGAATGAAAGGAATCCTGAGGACACAGGGGGTGTTGATACCCAATAATTTGTCGAACAAGAAAATAATGTCGGAACAAGAATACCTCGAAGCGTAATGTCTGGATTGTTTCCCCCTCAGCTGCAAGCCCTTAAAGCAATCATATATCCCATTGTGTCCAGAACTAGATGGACTCCTAAAGTCAAACTTCACAGAAGATTACTACACCTTCCCAACCGTGGAACTAAGATAATTTGACATATATTGTTGTTCGAACGCTCTCAAGCAACGTTTTGTTTAAAATTTTTCAAGCAAATTCAACGTTTTGGGAAAAAAATAGTCCGTACACCTATGACATTCACCTAATGGTGCAGCAGTTCTGCCGAATTCGCTTTAAACTGCGTGTTGGTTTTAAAATATTATGATTCTATGATAATTCTATCATAGCTTTATCTAGACGCCACCATCAAGGGATATTGGCAATTTTCATACTGATAGTTACATACAAAATAGGTAATGTGAAACGATTCACAGGAAAACTTTTGCTCGAAGTAAATGCATTTGGTTATTTAATTCCCGCTTTCGTATGCGTTTGCATAAAAAAGAGACTTGGTTTACAAACAAATTAAACTTATTGCTACATTATTGGCAGCACCAGGAGATACTCGATCAAACAATCAGGAGTTTAGCAATTATGCTTTTGTGTTCATCTACACCATTATGCAGATACTAACTTGTATATCCTACATTCCCTGCATCCAACAGATTGCATTGGAATATGTAAACCACACATTGTTTGCTTATTACATATTACCCTTTCTCTGAAGAATATCACTTTTATGCTAATGACGAACACAGGTTCATTTTTAGCTTCAACTCTTGCTCCAAGATTGCCTAATTACCCTTTAGTAGCAAGATGCCTATTAGAACAATTTTGGTGTATTCACACTATCAAGGAATAATTTCTCAATGTTAGTAAATGGAGACAGCCTCTAAATAACGCTAGATAAAGGCTGCGTGGGCGGAGCAATTGTTGACAATGAGCAGAGAAGGCCCATGAACTGAATAAGTATATATATGTAAAACCAATGTTGCACTGCTCAGCATTATATTCGGATAGTTTTTGTTATTTGAACCAATTTCCACTGGAAGCATCAGTTGAAGAACGGGGTTAGCAATGCATTATTTTATAAAAGCACAATCCACCCATCTATTAGTTCAAACTAATAAATCAACGAGCACAGCTTTGTCCATCTATTTGTTAGATATTGAAACTCGTTAAAGGCGTATGAAGAAAAATTTTATTTTGCGCTTTTCCTCTTTATTACATCACATAATCACGTGACTGAGCTAAAGTACAGTAAAATTAGTAATATTAAAACAGTTACAATTATTCATGCATTGATGATTGTTTGAATAGATACTAGAGAAATAGGAAAGTATGTCACCAACAGACCTCGAATCCGTTAGCTACGCAATCGCGGCGTCTGCGCTACCAACTGAGCTAAGTGACCCCCTTCAAAACCTATTCGCATTTCTCTAGTCGCCACATTAGCTCCCAATGCTACAGCGGAGTACATCGACATGCAGCTCCACGCAGCTTTGGAAGCCAACCTCTCTGCGCCACATGGCTTAACCATGGAAGGACCGCCATCCAGCCTGATGCTGTCCACACAAACCTCATTGAAAGTTGCTAATTGGGGCTTTTGGGGGAAGAGGGGATTGTCCGAATCTCGATTATCAATGCCGAGAATTTAGTTGAATCTCGATTTTCTTTACAAGTGTATTGATCATTAAGATCTCGATTATTTTATTGTACATCGATCATTATCCGAATCTCGATTATCCGTATATTGAGTTTAGCTTAATCTCGATTATCCATATATCGAGTTTAGCTGAGTAACAATTTTTCGTGTCTCGGTTATAATCCCAATCACGTTTATCTAAATGATACTATCTAAGCCAAACCAAAATTGTAGGCCATGAATGCCTACCTTTTATCCTAGCAATCCTAGGGGTGAAAACTAGGTGACTAGTCAATAGCGTACTTATGCATAAAGCAAACTATAGACTTGATAAGATCCATTAAACGATAATTAGCAGCCAACATTGACAACTTTTACTTGATTGAAAGAGATTTGAGAGAATTTTCGTACCTAGTGAAACACAGTTATCAACGAATTTGTATTTTAAAAAATTGAAAAATTAAAAATTAGTGGAATCATCCTATATTTCCAACGTTATTTGTTTCTCCGACTTCATTATACCTCTCAGATACGAATGTTTTCATAGCTTGCACGTTTGCTGACTACTTTCCTTGGCCTATTACTAAAATTCAATTATTTTGTATTTTGGATTATCCGGACACGTTTCGAAAACTCTGTATTCAAGATCTTTGGATAATCGATGAACAACTGTGAATTGACAGAAATTGCATGAGGAAAATACTAATTGCTCCTACGCAATCACAAGCAAAGAGTGAAGGTGAATCAATCTAACCCGATAAAGACCTTACCACCTAAGCGGTAGAAGAGATACCATACAGAGAAGTTATCGATAGAAGCAGCGTGATGAGAAAGATTTTGTCAAATTCTCAGGAAACAACTGGAAAGATATGATTGATTCTATTTTAATAGAATAGTATTAATCGATTTGACCAATAGAAACAGTTCCTTTCGAAATAAATCGGTTTCCCGCTCTCAGGTCGTACTAATCCGACAGTACAGTGTTGATAAGTTTTTGAAAAGCGTAAGCACGAGGATCAAACCATAAGTAGAGGAATATATGGGGCCAAATTAGAAAGTTAAGTTTGCCCGATGCACCATTTATACAGTTGTCTTGATTGACTACATTCGCTACACGTTGCCATATATTCCAACAGACTCCAATTTTATCTATATTCTTCTACAAAACAGACGATAGCAGTAAATCTAAGACGAATTTCTTTTTGACTCAAGATGTCTTTGACCATTAGAATTTTTGCCTGGGTTTTTATATTCCTAAACCGTAGAAGATAGCTTGTTCTTATATTTCTACGTATGACTAGATAACATTTAAAGATTTACAGCAGCCATTTATAAAATGGTGACTCCACATATCTACAAAAAATCCTGTAGTGACATTCAATTTTTTCATGACTAAAGGCAAAGCTCTGCCTTCTTCATCTGCAGCTCATACTTATAATAGAAAAACCGAAATCTTTTGAAGAAACTCAAATACAGTGTTTTTTGAAACGAAAGGGAGAATTCCTAAGTTTAAACTGGATGGAGGTTTTGAAATACAACCGATAAACTGCGTTTCATAGTCATCTGCAACGGCCATTGACGAGGTCAACCATTAGACTATTGAAGAAGACTATTCATGGGTTTATTTTGCAATAAACTAGTTTTTGTCTCCTTTTCGTCATGATTTAATCAACGGAGAGTATTTGGGTAAATGTTCAGACATTATAGGTTACAATGATGTATTTTTGGATATCGTGGAAAACTTAAGGCCATGCTGAAACATTGATTTTGTACATAATTTCACGTTCAATTACTCATCTTAAAAAACAAAATCGAGAAGGAGGCCCCTTAATCTGCAACAAAACTTAGGGGATGTGATCTCGCAGAGTATCACATGAGCCAAGGCATGCTGAAGTAAGGGATTTCATGAGCTAAGGCTTTGCGAGTTTAACCAGTCCCTTCCTCTCCGCCTTCACACTTATCAAGATAATGGCAAATGCACAATTCTGCTGGGTTTGCAGTAGGAGTTTTCAGATTGATAGCAACAAATGGGCTCAAACTATCGACCATCTGCTTCCTAGACAAGCTTTGGGTTATGGTAAGCATCGTCATTTATTATCATGCAAAATTACAAGACGAGTGTGTCCAACTCACTGTTTTTAACTTCTTTGCATCTTCTAATTGTGCAACGGAGCACTTTTTGTTTGTCTGTGAACAACATCCTAAGGATGATTTGAGTAAATAAAATCACATACGGTTATTTAAAGTCAATAATTTCTTACCTTACACTCTCGTTCCAGTACGCAGAGGCAGTATCAAACACCGATAATCAATTAAGTTCTGCTAATGCAATATGTTTTGTTTACAGCAAAATATGTTATTTCTAATTTCTCCTTGGTTTAAATATATTTTCACTTTAACATTGGTTTCATTTTCCCATTAATCTGCTTAGCTATATGCGCCCCTAACTTTCCTATTAACTTGAATTCATGCTTTTTTCATCCCCTGAAAATTACGACCACATTAAATTAAAATTTTCTTACAGAGTACATAACTAAACATGGATATAGTATGCTAAAGTTATTTACAGAGTATATAACAAAACATGGATATAGTATGCTAAAGTTACTTACAGAGTATATAACAAAACATGGATATAGTATGCTAAAGTTACTTACAGAG
>JAAAKL020001230.1:0-32304 GCA_010016065.2 Carybdea cf. marsupialis auct. non (Linnaeus, 1758)
TCGATATAATAATAAGATCACAGACAAAAAGGGAAGACGAACTGTGTGAGAGGTCAAAGATCTTCAACCTCAAACGTACTCTTAAACGAACAAAGGGGAATCTCTTATCGTCTGACATCGTAGACGAAAAGAAATCGCGTTATTATTATCATATAAGTGACCACAAAGTCGATGCATTTTGCTTCAGAAATTGAAAGCAGAGCTTTGCGGTTTTCATGAATCTCAGGGACTTGTCATTGAAGTCACAAAAAAAGAGGAGCGAGTTTTGCAAATAGCTTAAACTCCAAAATATAGACCTCAAGTTAATAATCATCTGTAAGCATTTGGGGGTGCTCCTGCATTATATCTGAGGGAACTCGACTTTTGTCGGTGTGACTAAAAACAGCTAACTAAAAGAACCAAATTACCTTAATAACGAACTAACCGACAGATATCGTAATAAGGCCTTCAGAGGTACCATAATCAGTCGTACGGTAAATAACAATTTAATAAAACCACTTTATTGCTTGGATTGGCGATCCCGACAGCACAATAGTAAAGCAAAGATCCTGGTCACTGAAAGCCCCATCCCAAAGAACTGGTCACGGTAAACATATGTCCTTTGCAATCAACAGCACCTTTTAGTTCCTGCCCTTGTATCACACTGGTAAATAATTGTAATCTCCCAGAAAGGTCTGTTACAAAAATCGCGAGTTCAATATTGAAAGGAAGGCGCATAATTTTCTCAAACCATGTAAGAACGTTCCGTTTAATAAAATGGCATTAAATTACTTTGAAAGTCCGGTTGTGTTACCCGTTTCGCCCTTATGACTTCTCATACGTTTCATGAATTGAGAAGACTTATATAAAACAAGCCCATCTTTGTAACCACACAGTTACGAAAACATGAGAAAAGTTAAGGATTAATTGCCACAATATTTCTGTTGTTGGCAGTTATATTTCACCTGTTACCTGCAAAGTTCTGGATGAACAAATTGTTTGTTACTGGAAACTGGGAGCTGAGAGGTAAAGGCAAGGGAATTGAGGGGGAGGGGGGAGGGGAGGGAGGAGGGGCATAGTAAATCCCATGTTCAACACTCGACCCTCTCTTACTACCATAGCCGTTACTTACGAGCAAACGACAATTATCATATACACATCACTGCTAAAGTTTATTTCTACTCGATATAATAATAAGATCACAGACAAAAAGGGAAGACGAACTGTGTGAGAGGTCAAAGATCTTCAACCTCAAACGTTCTCTTAAACGAACAAAGGGGAATCTCTTATCGTCTGACATCGTTTACGAAAAGAAATCGCGTTATTATTATCATAAAAGTGACCACAAAGTCGATGCATTTTGCTTCAGAAATTGAAAGCAGAACTTTGCGGTTTTCATGAATCTCAGGGACTTGTCATTGAAGTCACAAAAAAGAGGAGCGAGTTTTGTAAATAGCTTAAACTCCTAAATATAGACCCTAAGTTAATAATCATCTGTAAGCATTTGGGGGTGCTCCTGCATTATATCTGAGGGGTTTCTTATGTACGTAAATGGTTGGAAAAACTTGGGGGGGGGGGGGCTCATGCCGTAGTTGATTATGCTCGCAGTTTCGCTTTTTTGTTACCCTCCGCTTGAGAAGGCATTTCCCAACGCCCCTCCAACGATGCATCACATTTTTGTTAACAATTTGACAGCACACAAAAAATGGGGAATTCTTAACAATTGGCAAGGATTCTAAAATAAAATTTAGAGGCCTTGCAACCCGAGGAGGGTTCATTTGAAGATAGAGATACGTTGGACAAAATGGGACCAAATATTTCGATTTGCTAAGTCAATACATCTAAGTTGGTAATTCCTAACCTCTTCAAAACCATGTCCTTTGTTAAACGAGTGCATTTACTCTGCCACCCCGTCAGACTATTTCGGTTACTACTACCAAAAAAACCTCCGGCTGACGACAATACTCTCAACAGATCCCTGATATCTTAGAACGCCTGATAAAACTCAGTAGTCTAAATCCAGTTTTCAACCCGTTTTAGATTGTCTAAATTCAGCCTTACAATTTCTTCGACTAAAGTGGACTAAACTCAGTCTACTTCTGAAACTAAGGTAGATTAAATTCAGTCTATTTTGGGGATCCAGGTCCAGACCTAAGACAGTTTACAGTATTTCGGGGGTCTATATGGTCTAAATTCAGTTAATTTCAGGTGTTTTTTTCCTAAACCATACCAGAAGCACCTAAATACAGTTAAATTGAGGAGTAAAAGCGATTGTAAATGCCACAAGAAATTTTGCTGTTTCAAGAATAACTTTTAGTAACTTCCAACCATCGGATGAATTCAGAGCTCAAGGGCCGATACCCCACTGACAAGAGTCAGGTTCGTTCTTGTTCGTGGGGTTACGACCCAATAATTTCAAATGTTAAGTAAGGTGAAAGGAAATAAAATTTTAGGAATCCCTATGAGCCGGGTTCAAGTTCTTTGTATAACGATGAATTGTTTTTGATTTCTCTTTATGTTGTGTATTCGGTAAATGAGGGCAATTTTCCCTTGTTCTTCGTTTGTCAAGCTTATCATTAACAGCTGGGTGACCACAGAATGCTGACCTCAAAATTCCTCGGGTTATCCTTACAATTTTGGCAAAATTTCCCCGAGATTTTCTTACACTAATACATGCCAACTTACATTGGCATTACCACGGAAGGAAATACTTTTTTAGGATATGTACACTTAAACCAAGAATAATATTTCAAGTTTCCCTGAGGTTTGTAATTATTTGTTTTTTTCAATTTCCCTGAATCTTTTAAAATTGCTTTGGTTGTAGGTGAGTTCCTTTCGAAAATCTAAATTCTCAAAGTACTCTACGTTTTCCAGGTGAGTGCCCACCCTGAACAGTCACTTCCATGATGTCAAGCAAACAACAGCACAGTTCGTCTCCCATAAGTCACACACATACGACATTTAGCGTTAAAAGTTAGAGCTAACCTTGAAACAAGGCAGTTGTAGCACTGAATCCACCAGCCATTCTGTTATATCAAACCACATTTCCACCTGCACACAAGGGAGTGCGAAATCATAAGCATGCGAGACATTAGCCGTTAATCTCTACTTTAGATATTAGTATCTATATCAGAGCTGTGGTTCTCAAACTAAGGGTAGGAAGTACACTTCACTAGGCGCTCGTTTTGAAGTTGATGTCATAAAATGCCAGAATTTAAAAGATCGCCAGTAGGCAAAAACGCCATGTCACTTTTCTCAGGCAAAAAGAATACAAAAACTCTATTTCCATTCTTTTGACAGACATTTTTCAATCGCGGTGCAGGGATGGGGTGTATCCTGGTTGGATTGGGCATTCAGTTTAAGAACCACTGCATCAGAACAGTCTAGTGTAAGAAAAGTGCACAGTTTATGGTTTAAGAAGCTATTGCATGGTGCATGTCACCGATGTTTATTACTTGGTTAATGTACGCCTTTCACGCGACAAGTGGAAACTTTCCCGTTAACCTCAGCCATTTATCATCACTAGACCGTTAACAAGGATTAAAAAACAAAAAGCTTAGTATTCAGAGATTAATCCTGGTATTAAAGAGACACTTGAACACTTCACGCGGCAAAAATTAATATGTTTTATTTACATGGTTAAGCTCGTAACTCGACTCCGGGAGGCATTATGCAGTACAAGTGGAGAAATCAAGTTTATATGATATTTGTTTGGGGCAGGATTAAAAACTGGGAAGCCGATTCCTCATTAACAAATACGATATGTAATATGTAGTCGGTGTTAGTGTAATAATCGGTAGCTGCCTATTCTCGATCGAAGATTGTTTCTAGACCTTACTCGACCTGAAACCCGGTTGCCTTCTGGAGACTTGACTAAATGATCAATTCAATGGAAAAACAAAACCGAAAAGTACACTGTGCTGTTGTTTCTGTGTTACGGCGGAAGTTGGATGCAAACGATTCCCTCGCCACATGTTTCATCCAGTAGGAAGCTTATGGCAGGCAATATCAAGTGAGCGGTAGGAAGGAGAAACATAGTCTTGGGAGCAAAGATAACAGAAGCTCAAGGTAGTCGGATGATTTACAACGAATTTACACAAGGATTAAATGAAAGGGTACGAAGACATCGCAATGTAAAGTGAACCCGGATATAGTATGACAAGTTCAGAGATATCGATGGAAAGGACGGAGAGGAATATTTTGAAACTGTAGCATCTTACCAACAGAGCAATTTCTTATGGAACCCATATTTTAAAAAATACTTCGAGCTGTCATAAAAGATATCCACATTCTTACTTAAAATAATCATAATGACTTTTAAAATATGACTTTTTAAAGATCTGTAAAATCTTGAAGGGTTTGTGATTATATTTAAGCAGAAAAGTTTGGGAGATACTAACTACTTGGGTTTCTTTCGATACACAGGTACATTTTGGGACGTTTACCAGATTGACAAAAAAAAGACAGCAAGACATTTATCTAACATTTAAAGTGCTCAAAATTACTGCAGAAAACGGTATGTGTCATCATCAGAACGCATGACGGCATTTAATTTCCACAGTATCTTTAACGCATATTTCTAATTATGATACTATAAAATTGCATAGATACTAGACAAATATTAGGTATTTCACGAACTGAATACGAAACCGTAACCCACGCTTTCACATCCAGCTAGTGACTTACTTTTCTATTTCTCTAGTATCTATTCAAATTTATGATTTCAAATTCTTTCTCCTAAAAAACATTATGATATTATAGCACACCAAATTTACATATTGTTCCAATTGGGTTTCGAAACATCGTAATAAAGGGAGGAGTTCCCTACTACCGAAAATGCCCCCACACCCCCGACCCCGTACTTTGATAGCTCTATATCTTTATAGGAGTGTAAACAAACAAATTCAGATTTTGGGGCAGTCACAACAACAACCACTGATATTTGAATGTGGAAGTCATCCATGGCAATATTCAAGCATCAAAGATGATCATCATGATGCTCTCCACGTTTGACAACAAAGCTCAGGCTCCAATTTACGAGTTAGCCACTGAATACCTTCCTTGAACAATCAGTCTGCTAACGCCAGCAGCCATGCGCCAAGCGATAGGGTATAGTTCAGTCTTGTTTTCCCATTTAAGAGGATGTTTGAGACAGAGAGGAGACACGTTTCCATCACTCCGTTACCACACAGTCTTTTTATCACAACTGTACATAGGATATCTGGTGATATACCACATCCAAAACAAACAAGCTAATTCCTATCATGATACAACTTTTAAAGTGCATGGGGAATACGACCTGGTCAAATCAATTGTTAAGACTGGGAAGAATCTTAAACGGCATTGCAGCATGTGATAACTTTTCAAGGCAAAATAACTGAACCCAAATAGCCTTTCGTCGACGTTTAGAACTCATCTCTACGATTTGAGTCTCAGCAAAACATACAAAGGCAACTATGATCAAGAGACTTATTGCCAGAGGCTTTAAATTCATTCTAGAAAGACCCCTGTCCACCAGCAACATCAAGACGTATAGTTGGTTTTGTGTTAGGTAAATGAGCGATGAAAACGATCTCCATAAGGGACAAAGGGATCCCAGACTGAACAATTAATTTGACTGTCACAAGTACAATAATCCTAAAAATTTCAAATTTGACAACGGTCATTATACTACTATAAACTTCATACGAATTTCTATAAAACAAACATTCGGAATTTAATTTAGTTCTACCAATTAAAAACAACCCCTGACAATGTTTTCACTATTTACAATGTAAAGGCTCGATGATTCGAGTGTTGCTGGATAATGTTTACACCTGTTTGATATTGAAATTAACTGGGTGTCTAGATATGTAACTGATTACACACCATGTAATTACTGAATATTATGTGTGGAAGCCACACTAATACGTCAATAAAGGGCATAAAAACGGATGACTTACGTATAGAAAGCTTGAGCATGGTTTTGTGGCTCTGACCCAACAGTCATGACAATAAGTTGGTCATAACAGCAATCAAGGCTTTTGTGATTCAAGAGGAAAACTTGCTCCAACAATTGTTGAGATTCTGCTATAACCAAACAAGCGATTAGCCTCGTCCTTTTCCTTTTCCTCGTAGTTTCTTATGTTGGTTTACAAAAGTCATTAGAGTACGTTCTTGTCTGCGCTAGCATGTGTTTCTAATTCTGTCAGTGCGATAGTGAGCAGCGATGTGAAGTAACATACACAACAGGTACAAAAACCACTCCATTTTATGGCCTTTATGTGTACTTTACATGTATGGGAAGATGCCGATAGCTGATGTAGTTCTTGCGGTCAAAATAAGTAAAGAATGACTTTTGCCCCCTGCTACCGCGGTTTGGAATGCATCAATTCTCTCACTTGATTATCGATGAAAGACGTTATATTACTTACTCCTTACTTTTCCTAGATCGATTAGAAAATACTTTGTGCTTCTAGCGTTATAACTGTGTCGGATAAAACGCTACAGGAGTTGCTTTAAACGCGCGAATATGGATAGTATAAGTACGGTGACAGAGAACGAAGAAAAAGAGGGAAGGAAAGGAAAGAAAGGAAAGAAAAGAAAGAAAACGGGGGAAGATAGAAAAAAAGAAAGAAAAGGGGGAATGAAAGACGTTCAGGCCTGCCTGGTTCAACATTGACGACTATGTATGTAATGAGGCGGCATTTTGATGCGTGCTCAGCAGTGGGGATGTCTAAGTTCACATTCCCCCTTCCCCCATTCTTAATGTCTACTCAAATTGTAGCTAACCTAGGGTTCTCATAATTGAATAGTAGTATATGTGATTACATCCGCATGATTACTTCCAGTGGATATCTGCATAGTGATACGTATGTCCCCCGTACGATGTCTTAAACGGTGTTAAATATCAGATTGCACTCTTTTCGGTATATCACAACGTGCTTCGTGGTTGTGGGTTACAACCACCAAACGAACTGCTGTAAAATTGCATAGATTCAAGTAGGTCTTTTGAGATTCTTGGAGGTCACCCCAGAATGCGTGTTAAGGGGTTTAAAATCCATTAAACGTTATGATTGAGCTAACATTTTCAGTGCTAAGTTTAACTAAGGAACCTTTATCATAGGAGTATAAAATTGCGACTGTTAAAGAGAAAGGCAAATATGATAAAAACAAGCACTTGGCTGTCATTCAACAAGATATCGTTTACGCGCAGGGTACAAGTCAGCTGTAGCCTTGGACTTTGCGTAAAAGTATGCATTTCTGAAGACCAATATGTCTTTTATTAACTTGTGTAAGACGTGGGTGATGTGCTGCATGTACGTAGTTTTAGTAGCCCAGCTGGAACGTTGATTAAGAGCATTATGGTGGAATGAATTGAGTTTAGATGGAAATCAATGGGGGCCCTCAGAAGGTCGTGAGTGTTCAGGAGTTCAAAGTGGTTTCCGTTATTAAGGATTGGCATAAATGGCGTTAATAACCACACCTACCATAAATGTATATATTATCGATAACATTCGACAGCACTATGTAAAATTAGATAAATTTCAACTAGATAACACTATCTAGCCTCCATGTACTGACTTAAATATGTGACTCAATAATAGATTTATTCAATGGATTTATTTAATGAAAATTATGTGTATACATGCTTCGAGCTAATATCACGTTCACACACACAGAGTAAGTAAAATTGTTTGACTTAAAGAGCTATGTTCAGTTAACTGAAAGCACCTTCTCCTCGGTAAGGTGAATTTAATCACTTAAAAACCAGTCAACCATCAGTTATGTAAACATCTCAAATCCAAGGAAGCCTACATTCCGTCTACAGGCCGTAGCTTCCTTGATACTACAGTGCATATTTCGGCTCAACACGCATTCAGCGTAGATTGCAGCGAGGGTAACAGCTGTTTTAACATGCCTCGCTCAATCTCTAAATAAAACTGACCATTTAACGAATTCATCACTTCTACAATTTTTACAGTAAAGAAAGTCATTTAAGTTTAGAGCTTACAGCAGTGTTATCCCCAGATTGCATAATATGTAGCCCTCGTATTTTCCCTGGTTGCATTTGACTGAGAGAAACCCAACGAAACAAATAGTTTGGAGCATGCATGCCGCGAACCACAACTGTCATGGCCTCGTATGGAATGCAGTTGCTACGTTTAAACTATATTTTCATTGCACCAAAAGCAAATTTAACCACATGATTGTTGTGGTGTACATATATCACAAAGCTATAACGGTGTATCAGCTTACACTTCCTTGAACATCCTGCAGGTTAACTCGCACGCCTTGAATTGGGAACCTTTGCCCGTATATACCATTTTGGTTAATCCCTAGATGCTGATCAAATGTGACCCATTTGCGGCGCAGGATTCCAGTACGAAAGGAAAGGAATATTTTTTCTATCGTCATACCTGATGGTTGCACAAGACCTTGTTATCCTATTGTCTTTCGACAAAATCAAACTAGCCTGGTATTCAAGCTTGATATATCTAAGTTTGTATAATCAAACGAAAAATGTTTTTGGTGTCTTGCGAACTTTTGTCTTGTCATTCGTAAGCTCTTCTCCTTGAAATGAAACGTAGTCACCTGTGCTGTGATAAATGTCCCCTTTCGTTTTCATTTTCAATCACTCAGGTCTTATTGGAACCCTCCCCTTACGGACATTCAGTACCTTCCCAAGCGACAACCCCCTCAAAATCACTGCTCCATACCATTTGTTTTCAAGAGTTTCTCTTAACTTCGTACCATTTCCAACAATTTCTTACAAAAATAAATCTTCCTTATTCATGATGCTTTTTTTCAGAGCTGTTCAAATTTACAAACCTGCCCCATATCCACAACCCATTTTCCTTCTGATCATAGAACAAGCAATGACACTAAAAATCAACAACGCAAAAGGCACTATTTCAAAGCGCTATGATTAGGACTTGAATTTTCAAATAAGGGTAACAACTATGAGCATACTAATCATAATAAAAATAAAGTAAAACAATACTTATTTTAATAATAATGATAATAACTACTAATGACAAAATCAAATAACAATAATAGATATCTTTAAATTCATGTTGTTATAGTAATATAATATGTCTGTGTGACGTAAAGATTGAGATATCTTAAAAAATTAATAATACTAATAATAACAACATTAAAACATGGTCTTCATCGCCACAACTACTCTACTCAAAAGAAATTAAAAGAATGAAAATCTGGCACCTGTTCCTTCTGCTCCTCCCTTATTTGTTCAATCTGTTCGACATAGTCCGATTCCATGGACTTCATTCTTCCTTGATACTCGTCATCAAGTTGTATACTGAGTTTTTTTAAACTGTCATGATGGGTTTTCTCTAAATTGTATCTGGTTGACTCGAGATTATCAAAATGTTGTCGACGCATAATGTCAATATCACCACAGTACTTTCTCTCGCGTTCGATAAACGTGGCTTCCCATTTAGCTAATTCCAGATCCTTTTCGGCGAGATAAGTTTCCAGCTTCTCCTTTTCACCGCTCAGCTCTATTTCTTTAGCTACTAAATTTTGCTCAATATTGTCCAGCTCCGTCTGTGATAAACAAGAATTAAAGACTTAGTAATATCGAGAGGACAATTGAACAGCTAGGAAACAATGTTTTGTTTCCTTCGCTTCACACTAGGCAGTTATTAACCATTCATGTAGCAGCTGATATCAAGAAAACGGCCTATATTCCCTAAGCATTTCCAAATTTCAAAACCCATCTTTCTCATTTATTACTAAACGTATAGATACTAGCATAGTGCAGTTAGAAATCCAACAGTCTTTTCTTTCATCTACGGCTTTAAAAAGTGACGCAAAGGGAAGGTTCGAGAAACCCGTTTTGTTGCAAATTACAAGAGCTTTGTCCCTGGAAAAGGTTAGCACTTCTTGGTAACAGACAGAGACAGAGACAGAGGGAAAGCGAGAAAGAAGAGACGGAAACACCCAAAAGACAACGAGTGGATGATATACGACTTGAGAGCTACGGAAAACAGTATGACAAGAACTGTACAACCTAGTAGTTTTTCGGAAAAGAACTATTGGGATAAAAATTTATTCATAGCTTGGGAATCCCTAAAGTGATAAAACAGACCTAGCAACTTTGATGGGATCAATCAAATTTCATTAGGGCACTTACCAAATACTATAGATATACATCAAACACAAGAATAACGAAAATACGCAAGGCAACAACGTACACCTCATTTTAAAGCTGATGACACAGGGGGCTGCACGATCGCTGAGTGCCAACCTATATTTGCAGCTGGCTTCACAACATTTTTGTCAAACGCGCCGAAAATAACCAAGAATCAAAACTCGTGCTTCTCGAAGCATGCAAACATCTTCCAACTACTAGACGAATCAGTTCACTTTGTAGCTTCTATTCACTTCAAAACAACTAATGTGTCCATTAGCTGTGGTCTATGAAGTGACGAAATCCTGGCAATGTTTCGATTTTATGTCACTTGGTTATTACTATCCACTTAGATAAGCTCGTTGCAAGCTACATTAGCTGGTAACAAACTACAGTGATCCTTAAGCTACTGTACCTTGCAACCTGGTTTCATTTAGCGGCCTACCAATTATGTGCAGCAAAAAAAAAAATACGAAGAAGAACAATGGCATATCTATTTCGCTATTGAAGACTGATTCGTCTGATTGGGGTGACGTAACACGTTAACTATTTTCATTAAGAACTCCATGGCGAGGGAAAGATAGATTAATTTGGGAACTGAACAGTTCTGTGGCGACTGGTCATTGACGAAAATAAAAACTAAATTCTTCCCGCACCGGGAATCGAACCCGGGCCGCCTGGGTGAAAACCAGAAATCCTAACCACTAGACCATGCGGGATCCGTCTTGCTCGTGGTCACAATAAGAGATATATTATGTCCATAAAGACTATTATCCTCTACCTTGCGATGCCAATCTCGATCCAAAGCAATATGAAATGGCTTAGCACCTTCTACATCATTCCTCAAAGTTATGAAGATACGCAAAAAAATATAAGCAACAATAAGAGTACAGTTGCCAAATAGTTTGAAATGGGAAAACCAACAGGCTGGGTACAACACAATGGCATCGCTGATAAACACATAAACAGTAACAAAGGTGCATATCACAGAAAAAAAAAAACAACCAACAAAAGCAATAAGCACTACAATTAGCTTCAAAACACTATCTTACTTGCAGTTCGTCTCGCTGCTCTTCCAGCCCAGCTGCCATTTTATCTTTCTCCACTAAGACTTCTCTTAATTTTTCCAATTCAATCAACTTTTCTTGTAGATTCTCCCTTTCAACCTTGAGTTCTTCCTCTAAAGTTTCTTTTTGGGTTAACTTTTCTTTCAACAGCTCCTTTTCGTTTCGTAAACTTTCTTCCAAAGCTGCTTTTTCCTGGATAACTTTTGCAAAACCTTCATGGCTGGCTTTGTGTTGGTCAAGTTTCTCGAGGAGTGCATCGCGTTGCTTGTAAAGGGCAGAAAGCTGCCTCCCAAAGGCTTCTTGGATCTCACCAGTAACCGAAGAACTAACACAAACCTTATCTTGCAACTCCTGAAACAAGATACAAAATAGCAATTATTACACTCATAGGCGTACGGGTGAATTTTTCGGGGGGGGGAGGGGGAAGAGAGGATTATTCATTTTTGCCCGAAAAATCACGAAACAAAACCTTAGCACGAGGGTGTTAGATCGTTAGATTTAAGATCTGACCGAAAATATCTTTCTTGCTCAACTTCGGGCTGCTCCTGCCCCACAGCTTGTATGCCTACAATTGCACTCTTTGGAGAAGAATACAGAGCAGGTTCCAAACTCAAACAGAATTCACGTGCAAAGGTAGGGCTCAACTCTATGACACCAAATCACCACAATAAAAAAATCTCTTGTCTTTTTCATCAAATGGCTATTACTGTTCTATTCTGTACTTCGTGTGTTTTCTTTTGCATTGCATCATTTATCCCTTGCTTTGGTAGCCATGTGATTAGGAAATTAAAGAACAAAGCTCGCCTCAAATGTTACGCTTACCAAGAAGGTCGAAACTACGCAAAGGTTAATACACAAATTATTCGGACAACGAACTGCCCTGTACGATAAGCGGTACTGGGATACGATAAAATAAGGGGTATGATGAAGGTAAAAAAATTTGACACACAGTCCAAATAACAATAACAAGTTAATAGCAAGAAATCCACACAAAACACCTCCACTTACTTTTTAGAATAAGAACCACGCCTTCGTATTTTAGTCTGTTTCTAAACTATGCATCAAACTTCAGACCTTCCCACTAAATAAATGCTAAGGGAGCTCGAGTTCTTTGTCCGTACGCAACGAATTTTCAGTGTTGGACTTTATTCAAAAGTCCTGAAGGCCAACACACGCTATGCACAGTATATGACACTAAAGGAAGCCAAGAGATTCTTTCCTTGCAGTTTTTCACCTCAAGAGGACTTGCACTTTCTTCTTCCGCTTCAAAATCAATACTTCAGAGATACTAAATAGAGAATTGATAGTTGCTTCGTTGTCATTCTGACTTTTATCTTCTCTCCCTCGCCAACCCATGTTTACCCGAACTGTATGATATTACTCGAAGTACTCGGGCAGTAACTGACTTCCCAGTATTCAGTAGCCAGACGAATTTCTCGTAACAGACAGAGCAATGGCACGAATATAGTTAATAATCAGCTGAAACATTGACGATGAAACCACATACTGAGATGATCAATTATTTCGTGATTGCCGTTAAGAAAACGATTATTGATTGTAACTCACTAAATTCCTTCTTTTACACCACAAAATTATTTTTAAAGTCAAGTGTAAGTCCTACATCTTCCCTCACAAAAAATGAGTTCCGTATATTTATTGTAGGTAAATAATAGTAAAAAAACTTGCATAACCCTGCTATACCATTTCCGCGAATATTGTTGTCATTTTTGCTTCAAGAAAATTGAAGAGTCGTAAAACAACATCTGCGGGAATGGCTAAGCAAAATATAACAACAAGCAGATCGTTTCTTCATTTGAAAATGAAGTATTTTTGCAACACTCGTCGTAACATGTGGGGTAGTACACGACGGTTACGAGTACTTATGCATGTTCACTTTATGCATTTTGAGAGACTAGTCTAGATAACGTCATTTGGATTTGACTGTATATGCATTATTCATCATAACAATCACTGGGAAGATGAAAAATCAGAAAAATTGATGTTTATTTGTATTATTGTATATACCCGACCGGATATTTCAAACTGTTCATCCGGTGCCTGAGATTCACCTTCCAATGATTTCAGAGTGACGTATGCGTATCATCGAAATAGATAGCCTACTTTTTGGTATGAAAAAGTTGAAACATATAGAGTACCAATAAGTGCAAAATTCTCAAACATAAAATAACTTAAAAGCAGTTCAGTAGTCACTCACCTGAATGATTTCCTCTTGCTTCAGAAGTTGCTGTTGAAGTGAATCTTTTTCTTCTATTAAATCCAGATTATTTTCTCTTACAAAGCGAACCAAGCGAGCATTTTCAGCCTTCAGTTCACTTTCTATTCGTTCTTTTTCCTTCAACTTCTGTTCTACAAGCGCCATTTCCGTTTTCAAAGCAAGTCCACGCCCTCCACCAAACGTAAATTGTAAATCTTGCATACTCTGACTGAGTTCCTTCTCCTGACGCATGCGTAGCTGTTGGGCAAACATTTTTCGCTCGTTTTCCATTTCCGATGTTAAAGTTTTGATATGAAGCTTTTGCGCTTCCTCGGCCTCGTTCTTCTCCACAAGAAGCTTTTCAAGATGTTTAATCTGCCTTATAAGACTTCCGACATCACTTTCTTCAACCCCTAAACCTATAAACGGGCTTTCCACATCACGTTGCTGCGAAACAATATCCCCAAACGAATCTTTGCTATCATCAAGCGACATCCTTTCCATTGACAATTCAGCTACCGTTTCCGCAGAAATAATGGGCTCTTCCAAGGCATATGCTTGCTTCGCTGAAGATACATCAACGCTCTTTGACTTACCTGGAACCTCCGACGAGAGTTTCTGCTTTAGCTCGTGTTCAACGCTCGAAATATTACTAAAACTTTGAGTAATATCTAACTGTTCTTCTAATTCTGTCACACGATTTTTACTAATGTCAAGCTCGTTACGAAGAGTGGACAACAACTCCTCTTTCTCTTGGGCAGCTTTTGTAAGCCTCAGTTGAAGCTCGTCAACGAAAGACCGTAAATCTCGTGGACCTGTCGAACCATCATCTTTCAAGTCTTCAGCAAGTAAAGTTGCATCACTGTCTCCTTCTCTACTTCGTTGTACGTTGATACTAATTTCACTAATTTTAAACCCCAGTTCGACTTCTTCTTCCTTCTGTTGAGCAACCACCTCCCTCAGCTTGATCAATTCCTTGCTCTGTTGGTGACGATCCTCACAAATTTGTGAAACACGATTCAGAATAGAAACATCTGTCTGAACTACATCGCTATTCTCACATTCTACTGATGTTGATTCCACTCCAATCCTATTAAACAATTGGCCTAAAAAGTTCTTGTGCCCCGTCTCAACATTCTTTAATGACTCTTTAGCTTCTCCAAGCTGACTTGTCAAACTCACTTTCTCGATGCTTGCCTTTTCTAATTCTTCCTCCACTTCCCCAAGGCGTTCCTGTAATGCATTATAATCTTCTTGCATCTTGTTTATTTGACCTAAAAGAACTTCCTCTGGTTGTGGTGGTTTAACTGATTCTCTACTCTCATACCGTTCTTGTATTGCTTTAAGTTCTCGCTCCCTCTCTTGTCGAATAACATCCAGCTGCTCTTGTAATTCAGCTTGCAAAAGTTTAGCATCACGCGTACGATCCTCAACAAGTTGCCTAACTTCAGCATCAATATCTCGGATTTTCTCTGTTTCCAACTCCTCCTGCAATGCCATTAATGCCATGGAGTTCCTTCTTTCTGCCTCTTGAACTTTTCGTTCACACTCCGCTTGGCTTTTCAACATGACATCTCTCACTTCCTTGTTTTTCTCTTCCTTCACTTTATCAAGTTCACGGGCGTTCTGTTCAGATAGTTCAGACTTTATTGAAGCTATCTGTTTCTCGTAGGTTTCTTGGAGTGCCGACAACGCATCCTCATTTGTTTCTGCTGCAGAAACGAGTTCTTTATTACAATGCTCTTTAAGACCTGTTACAGTACTCTTTAAAGAAGTGTTCTCATCTTCTAAAAGTTTAACATCGTTCTCAAAATCTATCTGGAGTTGCCGCAGTTTTTTCTCGTATCCATCCTTGGTATAATTTAACTGCTGTTTCATCCCTTCGATTTCATCGATATACCTTTCCTGGATTTCCGCTGCGTCTTTTTCCGATTGCTTGAATCCTTCTAACTTGTCGTGCAAGAGAGCAACCTCTTTTTCTTGCTCTTGAATTAAATCTTCTTTCTCCTTCTGGCACTGAGTAACCCTTTCTTCAAAACAGATGTTTAGTTTATTTACACTTCTTTCTAGATCTGTGAATGTGTTAAGAAATAGACGGTGTATATCTCCAATTTCAGTAACTTCTACAATAGCCTTTATCGTTTCCTTTAAACTATCTGATGAACCAATTGTGCTATATTTATTTTCGAGCAGTCGATCGTGAATTACGAAAGATTCTTGTTCGTAAAGTAGTGACTCAATGCCACTAAGTAGTCTCTGTGAAAAGTTGGAAATATGTTCAATCACAAGCGAAAGATCGACTTCATTGCTACGAGCGGAGTGTTGGCTACTTTGTTGAAGCAATTCAGTTTCTCTACTTCGAAGTTGACATACTTCATTTCTAGAAATTTTCACTTCTTCTTCTAGTTCATAATTTCTCTTTTTTTGCTTTTCGACAGAATCTGCAAGGGTTGAAATTTCGCTAAGATTGTTATCAATATCCGAGGTTTTCTCTCGTAATTGTAAAGTTAAAGCGTGAACCTGGTCTTGAAGCGATTGAAATTCGCCAGTTTGTTCCCGATTTAAGCTACAGATTTCCTCCTGCCGAAACTTCTCGAGCTCCTCCAGTTCTTCCCGTAACTTCCTTTCACTTGACATATACGATGCTTCAAGCGCAGTAAGTTTTTCAGATGTCTCAGATTCCCACTTTTCTTGTTCTTTCTTCAAAAGGTCACTATGCTTTTGGTTCAACTCTAAAATATTTTGTTTGTGTTGAGCCTCGAGGTCGGCTGCTGTCTGCATCACTTCATCCTCTTTAAAGCTAACAAGTTCTTCTAATTCCACTATCTGAGATTGAAATTCTGTCCTAGAATTTTGTAACTCTGTTAATGCCGAGTCCAGTTTTCTGTTTAAATCGAATATCTGCGTTTGCTTCTTTTCTAAGCTACTTTTCAGGGCTTCAATTTCATTACGATGAAGAACAGAAAGTTGCTGGATTTCGAACTGTTTAGTCTTTCCTGCCTTCCTTATTGTTGCCTTCATGGAAGCAATTTCTTCGTTCTGGCTCTTCAACTTCGATTGCAATTCTTCAACTACTGTTTCAGCATTATGCAATTCTTCTGCAGCATTGTTAACCTTGTCCTCTTGCGCTTTAACGGATGCCAAATTCTGGAAAGGAAAGGAAAAGACAATCAGAACATTTACAACTTTGAATAGTAACATTTTTTCCAAAATTACTGCTTACGTCGGGGTCCTAACCAAAATTCATAACTGTGGACGGCGGAAGAGCACACTGAAAATAAATCATGAAAAATAGCACTTCATCGCTCCTTTGGCAGTCCATTTCTTTTGCATCGAAAATTCAGTTACCGTCTGGTATTGCAGATATTATTCGCTTTGAACCATTTGGCGCCAGTTGAAATCCACAGGTATTGCATTACAAGAAGGAAAGGAGGACTTTCTCGTGTCTTGTAATAATACAATTGAATACGAAAAAAAAGAAGGACACCTTCCTGTCATCACTGGTCCTTGCTGGCACCAAGTCCTTCGCCGCGAAAATGCGTGCTTAAGGGTTGAGGTTCCTTATAATTTGCAAAAATTGATCGGAAATCACCTCGTATTTTAGTGTGATAAAAATTTCATCCCATTAAACAATTAAATCTTCAAACTACACTATTTTACTAACTGTACATAAACTCCAATAATTTATACAAATGAAGCTAACATTCAGTATGTTACAAACATCACTGCTTAAATGAAATAAATATGTTCATGTTACATTTTGAGTAGATCTCACTTAGGAAGGCATCCGCAGTCATCTCTCCACAATTCGGGGGCAAAAACACGTCACTACACCATGAAATTATTATCAATTATTTGGAGAACTATTTTGTCTCCAGGTCTGCCATCTACGTTTACAACATTGCTAGGCACAGAGGATGTAGAGTGTGGGGATTCATTTTGTAGCATAAAATCAGCATCCATGTGGTACAAAAGTTCTCAGAACAAATGCGCCTTCAGAGGACTGTGATCTTCAAGAAAATATCCAGATCCTAGCCTGGTCCAGAAATCTTAAACTGCTACATGTGCTAAGTTCAATATTATAGACAATAATTCTGTAAATGGTTGGGATCAGTCAGTACAAACTCACTCATTGCCTCATCATTGGTAAACGTCCTAAAGCATTAAGTCGAGTGAAGCTAGGTAAATTCCCAATAGAGCCAGCATTCTAATACAGCTCTTAGGTCCTCCTAGGGCTTCTCTTGAACCTCCGAAGAACAGTATTATACAAAACTGAATGATATTTTTTAAGATATTGATTGGTGGTCTACTGAATAAGTTCCTTGCCTTTCAGATCATAAGGATCAGGGCTCCAATCCCGTCAGGGCCATCGGTGACGTCAGGAAGGGCATCTGGTCTAAAGAGCTCTATGATCTAGTAGCAAGTCCCACATACATGGGAACCGTCATAGCCCCAGTGAAGGGGAGGGAGTGCTTTTCATTAAAACCGATAAAAAGTCTAAATAGGGCAAGTAAAATATGAAAACCTCTACAGTGGTATTCCTGTAGCAATTAATAAATAACAACAGCACATGCTTTCATAATTATGCAGTTGGAAACTCCATTCCAAACAAGGAACACATTACAGCACAACTCACTTTCTTCAGGTCCTCTTTTAGCAGTTTTATCTGCTCTGTAAGATCCTCTATTTGAGTATTTGCCTCCAGCTGTATGGCGTCCTTTTCACCAATGGCTTGTGAAAGATAGGACTTCACTTGCTGTAGTTTGATAGTCTTCTCATGATTTTCCTTGCAGACATGATCAATGTGGCCTTCATGGTCTTTGATCTGTTTAACAGATTAACATAATCGGGTATAAAACATAAAAGAAAATTGAGAAGGTGGTTACTTTTCTTATTTCTCTCGCACTGGGCTTTGACACATAGAAAATAAATTTGAACTGACTGGGATGAAGACTATTTCAATGCATCTCTGGAACAAAATTTTCAGGCTATATTTGAGGATAGACATGGATGGCCGAGAGTGCTTGGATTGACTTCTTATAGCAAAATTACACGGCCAAAACATTTTTGCACTGACTTGTAGGACCTAGGTAACTAGGTTGGTTCACAGTATTCAAAATACAAGTGCAAATCGTTTTATAAAACTTTTATTGCACAACACTTTCACTGTTAACAAAACTAAGCAGTCTATGAAAAACAGTTTCAAGCAATAGTATTGGGATAAAATGTAACAACACTGCAACAAAAACTACGTTTGGAAAGACAAACATTGAAAAGTAGATTTTTAAAGTCAATGGATAAAGGAGTGAGCTGAATAGGTTTTCACTTCACTCATTGACATTGACTACTATCTCCCAGAACAGGGTCTTTAAAGGGTCATCACAAATAGTAGAAAACAAACACACATTGCCTAAATCAATTATAGGTAAATGAATACTGAGCATTCAAGGTTGTGGTAATCCAATAATCACAGACTTGTTTAAAATGTCAACATTGTATCTGTAAATGATAAAATGCTTTAAAATTTGTCTGCCATCTTGTAATAATAATATATTTCAATACTGGAAAGGGAAAAAATGTAAAACCAACTCACCTTTAACATTAAATCTTTGTTATCTGTCTCTAACTGTTCTAGCTTGGCTGATAGCTTTTGACTATATTCTTGAGATTCCTCTAGATCTCTGCATTTGATGACCAGTTGCTGGTCAATAAGATTTAGTTCGTTATCTTTTGAGAAAACACTATGCAATGTAGCTTTCAGCTTTTCTTGGGTTCGAATCAGTTCTTCTTTCAAAGCCTCCCTCTTTGGGAAATCTGTTTTGTACTCATTTAGCTCTTTATGGGCAGCCTCATACATTACTTTGTAGTCTACATTTTCCACCATACCACCTGTACCTGCTGCATCCAATCTGCTCTGGAGATCTCTAATCTGTTTACTAAGATCCATTACAATCAGGTTTTTACTCTTTATTGCTTCTCGCAAGCTTTCAACTTCTGTATCATCTGCCAGAGGCTTGCCATTTAAGCTATTTAAAAGGGAAGCATTTTCTTTTGAAAGCTTTTCGTTTTGCTGGTTCAATACTTCAAGCATTTCTTGTTTAGATTTAAGGTTCATTTTCAGTTCTTCAATTTGTGAGGATTCTGATTTGTCCTCTCCATGGGCCAATTTCCTTCTTAGTTCATGATTCTCATTGTCCATGCCCTCTAAAGTTATTTGTTTGTGTCTTAAGATACCTTGCAGCTCCTCAACTTCTTGATGAAGAATAGGAGATGCTGTTGCTTGTCTGCTTAGTTGGTTGTAGTTTGAAAGTTGAGCTTTTAAAGAGAAGTTTTCTTTGTTAAGTTCCTTAAGTGCTGCTTGTTTGCCCCTTAATGCTTCCTCAAGTTCAATAACTTTGTTATTTAACTCATTTACTTCCAGATGGGCAATAGCAAGGCTGTTGACTCCTCCACCCTATAAGAATAACGAGTTATATGAAATACTGAAAAACTGATCTCCCTCCAAATATTGCTATTGATGATAAATCACAGTAAATTCAATCCAGTGAAAAGCTGAATGTTACACTTTCTCCATGCTGTTGCTCACCTTACAAAATAGATGTTGAAGTACTACCAAAATATCATTAGTTTTCTTGCAATAACCTGCAAGCTAATGAAAGGATTTGCCTTCTGACTTAAAAAACATACTTCTACTAGCCAACTCACTTGAAGTAATTAATGTGCATAGAAAAAACAGAAACCCTGTTGAGCAACCTCTTAATAAATAGACAATACATGATGGGTGGGAACAGTGGAAAGACTTTGATGCTTTCATGTAAAACAGAAAGCCACTGTTTTCTGCTGCACTTAAAAAAAATCAAATCAACTTATGCGAGACAATTGAAACATAAATTTGTTGGCCATAATACAATTGGCCATCAACTAAAGTAAGGGAAATCGGGCTAATCTCAGTGTGCAGAAGGAATCTGATGAAAAGGAAAGAAAGGTGTGGGTAGCATATACGAATCTTTCATTTGACATTTTCTCATAACAAAAATAGACATTTCTTGGGGGTAAGAAAACAAAAGGAAAGAAACTAATATGTAGTGGTCATTTTTAACCAAAACCTATGAGATGTTAGGTGGATAATTACTACTACCCAGCTGTTACATTCAGTACTGTTAATGTTTTACCAGCCCCCAAACCCCCCTGACGAGTTTTTGATTATTGCTACTGTATATATCATAGTTATGTACTTTAACTTATTCAAAAGGAACAAATCTATCTGCAGGGGATCAAATTGTGTAGTGTGATTTGCACCTTGTAAACCAAATCTCAATTATTGAGGGACCACAGGGAATCGAACCCATGGTCTCCATATTGTGCAACATAACACGTTTCCACTAAGCTAAGGTTCCTTACCAACAAGAGAGAGAAATTTGGGACTTCTATCGTTTGTATATTGCATAACTACAAATGTTCCATTATTTTGAACCCTGGTCTGAAATCACAGATTACTTGCTACTTGATCTGAGACCTAATTACCCTCGCAGCAAGAAACAGTATTTGAATGGCAAGAGTTCAAACACCAATGACATCAGAATATGGAAGATAAAGAATATCAAACAAAGCATATTCATTACTAGGAAAAGGAAGCTGCTACGAACAAACTATAATTTTAAAAAAGCTTCAAATGATAAACAAAAAGATATATGGAATTTTGCTTCACAAAATGCTACCTGAGACAATTGCTTCATGATAGTCATACTCATGACACAGAATCAGAAATGGCCCATACCTCTGAATAGGAATATGACTCATCTCCACTTGTATATTCACTTCCACTTGTGTAACTTCCTTGATCAGCCTACAATATTCCAGGAAAAAAGCTCATTTCTAACTACTAGTACATCAAATTACAAACAGCAACAAAACATGACTATTCCTAAGCCTATACGGATCCTTGAATCAGAAAGAAAAAAATGTGTGTAAGTAATTTAAAACCTTAATTAGCATGTTTTTCTAGCTAACTAGTAAATACGTAAACAAGTAAGCTTAGAAGTAGAAATGGTATAAATTTCGTAGATTTCTCCTAGTTTATCACCAGTTTCGGACTCCAAACTCGGAGTAACTAAGGTAACCTTTTGCAAGTCCTTTGATTTGTAAGTATATATTTATATGAATATATATAATGTATGTGATGTATTTAGATATATGTTTGGTTTTTTTCACGTCACCTGCTAAGATGTTATGCAGGGGGAGCATCGCCAAGCCTCAAGTCCGGACCAGGACCTCAGAGACTCAGCACTCCTCGAAAAATGGAAGCAGATCCAATAAGAGCAGTTACTTGTATACCATGTGTGATGTCAGGAATCCCTAGTACTGTAATTGAGTCCATCAGCTTCTGTGGCACCGTGCCAAGTGCTCCAATGCTGACTGGGACAATGAGGGTCTTCTCATTGTGCATTCTACGTATTCCCGTTGCAAGTGGCATGTATTTACTTTCCTTCTTCTCTTCGCCCTTCTTCACGTTCTCATCCATTGGACAAGTCGGGTTTATGATGTACCATATCTTCTCTTTCCTGTCAATGACAACTAAATCGGGATGGTTGTTCGGTACTCTTCTATCTGTCTTCACGATCATTTCGTATCAAATGGTCACACACTGCAGGGCACATGTTGATACCACTTGTCAGCACACGGTATCCCATACTTCCGACACAAGTGCCAGTGAAGTCTTCTAGCAATGTTGTCGTGCCTGGCCTTGTACTGATCCCCTGCTAACGAAGAACATCCTCCTACTATGTGCATCGCTGACTCCAGATGTTCACCACACAATCGACATAATGGTGATACATCTTCTTTGTAATTGATCGCTCGGACAGATCGAGTAGGGAGGGAAAGCTCCCGGCTTCTTCTTGAGCTGCAAGAATCAAACCTTCGGTTTCTTTCTTCAAGAAGCTGCCCTTCAACTAATCCCACGATGTCTCATCTGCAATGCCTTCGATCTTTCGCACAAACAACCTATGTTTCACCTTTCAATGCTACTGTGTGATACGAGCCTGCTTTACTCTCTCCTTGTATTCTGCAACGTTGTCTTCTTCTAGGATGACTTTCTCACCAAGTGCAAATCTCACCATGATCTCATTGCTGTTGCGTAAGTATTCACCCAGTCCTCTGATTTCGGTCTTTACACAGTCCTCAAAACTCTTATCATACCTCTTCCTCCCTGGTCCCTTGAAAGGTATAATCTCCCAACGTTGCTCCTGGGGTGCAGTGACCCATTCATAGTTAGGATCTTCCTTGTCGTAATGTCCATCTGAGCAAGTTCATCCTGATTGCACTGCACAACCGCACCAGTGTACCTAATGACTGCAACCGCCCACGCATTGATTGCACTAACCAAATAGACGGCGTACAGCGAGGAGCGACAAAGTTTCTTCACACGCCTGAGATACTCATCCTGGATTCTTTTCTTCATTTCACAGTGCATTGTCTGGTCTGTTTGTGGTACACCTAGGTATTTGTACTCCTCCTCTCCAACCTGTTTCATTACTCTCCCTTTAGGTAACTCTATGCCATAGTTCGAACTAGTTTCCCGCGGGACTAGATCACAACATCACACTTTTCCAACCCAAACTCCATGCCAATATCGTCCGACACAATCCGAGCAGTTTGAATAAGCGAATCCAGATGCCTTTCCGTATCAGCATACAGCATAAGGTCGTCCATGAAAAGGAGATGTGAAACCTTGTGCCCATCGATGCTAACGTCATATCCCAATCCAGTATTTCGGATCACCATCGATACGGGTATCATAACTATGACGAATAACAATGGAGATAACGAATCTCCCTGGAAAATTCCTCTGTTGATGTCCACATTCCCAAGAGTTTCACCTTTCAAAGATAATATCGTTATTTAAACTATTTTGCAACAAATCCACAACATTGTCTGTGATTCCAACCATTGATGGAGGATCTTGCAGGAAGGAAGGAAGGAAGGAAGGAAGGTGTGAATATTTTTCGAAGTCGGGTTTTTAAAGAGAATCCGTGATGTTGCGTCTTTAGAATATCGAAGGATGGTTCTTGACGTTATTTGGCATGATGTATATATCACTAATCGTAGGTTGTTTTAGACTCAGACATGTCTTTGGAAGTTACAGATGAGAGATATTCCCAGCTGGATTCATTCTTAGCCATTTGCCAAGGTAATACGAAACCATGTTATCACAAGTCCTCTTGATCCCAGTCAAATCAAACTTGTGAACAATGAAGAACCTTGTCTTTAAGAAAAACATAACACCGGAGAATAAGAATTTTAGATTTTGGATGCAAAGGAAGTCGATCGATCTTTGGCAAATAGTTATCAAGTTTTTCAATTATTTGAGACTTTCCCTAACATTCCCTGTATTTGATTAAGTATTATGACACGTTGCAAGATAGAATAGGGTCAAGGGTCCGATATTGCTAAGATTGTCCGTAAAATAGGTGCTGCATTTGCATGAAATTAGAAAGATTCACTAATGTAGTAAACTGGGCTTCATGGCGTAATTTATGCAACTAGGATTTACATGTACCAGGAAAGATGTTAATGCAAAAATCTTGTGGATAATTAACTCTGAGAAGCTTTTTTCTTGCCGAACCTCATGAGAGTTGCAATCGCAAAATTTAACAGGAACTGTACAATGCATTAAGGTATTTTGTATAGTTAGATAATCGAAAGAATCAAAATTATACAAAAACCAGTAGATCAAGGTAGATCTTGCATCGGCAAAAATTGTATATTAGGAATCAGAACACCTCTCAGCACAAAACAGGCTAAGGAAGCGTCTTGAGATAGCATTGCTAGCACCTATAGTCGCTCTGGTAGGTAATTTGCAATGAAGGCTGAGCCCGCGAAGTAAGGCGTCTGCCAGCCTTTGGGACGTGCGATCGATGTATTCACTAATGATCTCCATTTAAATTATTATTGGGGGTTAAGACTTTAAATGTGCTATTTAACCTTCTTATAATAGTGCACAAACGTTAACGTTTTGCCAAACAAACCTTCAATTTTTTATATAACACATATACGCATATCGCACATAAAATAATAGATTTCTTAGAGATGTACGGTAAAATATTGATAATCCATAAGATATTGATATGTTTTCTAGAATTTTGCAGTAATGGCGAACCCATAGCCACGCCATCTGTTTGTCGGTTAAATTAAATCAAGAACTTTTGGAACATTTAAAATCAGCTCATGAGATACAGCTTCCGAAATTGATATAGCAGGAAAATTGCTACGGTACAAAGCATGAATATATATGTATATATCTGTATAGTATAACCCAACAGGATATTGGTAAATAAGCCAGTAACATCAAATGAATACATGAGTAACTCATTGCTGTGTACAGTAAAATTGTGTATAGCGCTCAGAAGGAGCCTATGAAAGTAGCTTCCGTGGTAGCACAAACTTTTTACAACAGATGGGGGATGCGCTGAATCGTCCCTTGTCAAGTGAAATGTACAAAATGAAATTCCTGGTCGAAAGAGATCAATAGAAGGTAGAAGACTCGTCTTCTGGCTTCCGGGTGTTGTCATATCGCCCTACAGATCTTGGGATATTGACATCGTTCGTCTCCATGTGCAGAAGGACGTGTCGTTTATACTATTTTCGAAAAGAATGTTGGAGCAATGCGTTCCAAAGATCCTTACATCCAGCAAGCAAGACAAAAAGCCGTGAGTTACAAACTATATGTTAGAACTTATTAAATCACCTCTTTATTGTTTGATGATTATCAATTGTACATGGGAATTGTGAATGACACTCTATTGATTTTTCTATCCTGTTTTGAGTTATTCTTTGTCGTATGTCTAGTTGTTTATATCTATACCGCAGGGAGGTTAACCCCCCATGACCAGCGTGGCAACAAACCCACTATTCTTAGGTATTCAAGGTTTTGGAAAGTGGTCAGTTATTCGATTCCTTATATTACCACTAGCTGTTTCTTGGCTACAAATATCGTTAAACATCGATAAATAAGTGAAAAAGAATTCTTAGATACTGTGGATGGATTTAAAATGCGAAGCATAAGTTGTTTAGAAAGAAAGTTAATGAAGTATCCAGTGTGCAAGGGAAATGTGTCGTTGATTATATTCATGCCGAAGTATCATAGAATTGAGCCTTGTTTATTTTAAACAGTGGGGCAGACAACGACTTTTTGTAAAAGATCAGTACATGTGGTAGGGTTGTAACTTAAATGACAAAACAGATCATACTTACTACGTCGAGTTTCAGTTTCTCCAAAACAGATTTAAGAATTCCTGCGGTCTGTTGTGACATCTCTTATGTCAATATCAAAACAAAAATACTGACAGCTACTGTTACGTATGGTTACTTGCACATACGGTCACGTTTGTGAACAAAGTAGTTTTATTTTAAATCCATTCGTCAGTGACTAACATTTATTTTGTTATTGGTTTCTTATTTCAGACATCACGGATTCTGTCCATATAGCAGAAAGTATACCCCTTGATTGATTTGGAAAATCCTTGAACAGAAATGACGAAAGTGCTTTTGAAGCATACAAAAATAATACAATCAATGAATGACGTATTTTAAGCTTGCATCTAGCAGACACTACATTTACTTCCAATAAGCTGTCGACAGGAACAAGTCTTAGTCAATGTTATCTATAGAGAAGTGGACACACATGTAGATGCAAATATGTCTTCATACATCTCGTACCACTAGATGAACACCCAATGACTGTATTTAAGCTATCATAAGAAGGAAATATACACATTGCTAGTTGATAATGATTTACTTTCATGTCACTTTTTGTCGCATTAAAAACGTGCTTCTTTTTTTTTGGACCATGATGATAAGTGGTGATTGTGAATACGGCCCACTAGTCATTGATATTGGCGAACGTGCTATAATTAAGAAATGGATCCACTTCCGCGATAGTGTTGATTATCGCGGAAGTGGTGTTTATTATCTAACAACTAGTAATTTCCGTCCGTTAATTTCACGGTTCTTTGTGCGTTTTTTTGGTGGCATACTCGATCTTATATTGGTCTAAGAGGGATTCAAGCCCACAACCTCTGGCATGTGAGTCCGACGCAGTTTTATTATTCTGTACCATCAACAAACTCTTCGGATAAGTTATTTCATAAGAAGAGTGATTCAACATGATGTTAAGATCTTATGAAAATAAAGAGCTCGACCGAATCTTTTAATTGTTGCACCATGTCTCTACATAACATGAAAATTTATCTTTTGAGCAGGCTTCGAGGGATTACTTGTCAAAATTTCCTTATCAAAACACTCTTTGCTCTCAATATACAAGTGAAAATTGAAGACATATATCACCTTCCGAATTCGAGCCCGGCATTAAATACCTTGTAACTTATATCGAGCCAAGGGCTGTGGAAGATGGAAGTTTTTCCGTTATCAAACTCCAAGGTTTAGAGAGACTATTCTCCAAATTGCTTAGAGGTAACCGAGGATGCCTACTTGTGGATGATTAGGAGCTAATTTTGAGGGCAAAGTATGTGTCACAGTGATCAATCTAGGTAATTATGCGTTTGTGGCATCATTGATAAGGACTTTGTGAGTTATGAGAAGAATGCATGAGGTGAGGGTAACCTACTGAGTATTGTCTAGTCGATATTTCACGGTGAAGGAAACCATCGAGGCTCTTGGTGTTACCGGTCACTTATATTTCTCAGGTTCTTCTCTGCATCTTAGTCATCATTTCAAATGATAATAAAAGGAATTTTTATGCTTCAGTATCAGTTTATTGTAAACATCCATCTGTCAATGTGTATTTCATTTTGACATATGTAAGCGCATGATATTTGCAAACCGAGGTAAGCAGGTATGAATGAAAGATGCAGCTGAGTATCAGCAGCATCAAACAGTACTTTTCCTTACTGTGTCTCAAACAGGGCTGGATGTACGCAGTAAAAAAAATCAGTCTATAAAAACAGAGCCGTGGGGAATACCTTATTTGGAGTGCTGGAGAGTGGACGCAGTTCTGTCAATTTTAACATTTTGAAAATAATCATGTATATGTCTACATCATCATTTAAGTGCCAGAAGGAGAACGTCGTTGTAGACAATTAATATTGGAAAGTTGAGTCCCTGTACCTTTATAGAAAGCAAGGTTGCATCTCAATTAGAGCTCTAGATTATGATGGTCATTTATCTATATTGATTATCTCAAGGGTATTAGGTGTTGTAAGGGCCTCGACATGTATTTTCTACCTATATTTATATATCGTAGGGTAAAATATTCATTTGTCATTCATCCTTTCACGATTTGTAACATCTTTCAGTTTTATGAATAATAATAATAATGATGGTAGGCGAGTTATACCGTCATTTACTTAAGGAACCTTTTTGAAAAAATACAAGAAAAAGATTTCCCAACCTGAGTTTAAAACTTCAGCTACGAACTGCGAACTCGGCTATCGCGACCACGATGATAATACACTCTGTTTCTTGTGTCGCCGCATTTAGCCCTCAATCAAGCACCGGTGGATATCGAGATCCACCACTATAACAATTTAGGAAGCTACGTATCTGCTCCAATTGTCGTAACTCTGACTGAACTTCTGTCCTTGTAGTCAATGCGTAATGCTGTAGGTCGATTTCCACTGTTGAAATATGGGGAGCCAATATGTCGACTAGAGAAGTAGAATATTTTGTCATTTGGTTTGCTGTAGGGTAGTTGGTAGAGCAACTCGACACGAATCTGTGGGTCGCAGGTCTGAAATCCTGGTGATGGTATATTTTCTGTAATTTAGTTTATTTTAAAAACGTTCAGTTTAAGCCTATCTTCTCGATAATGATCTGCAATTTTGAATGTTCTTTGGGCAGATCGAGGGTCGGGTGGCAATCTTCTCGTGGTCACGTCAAATGGGGCAAAGATGTTGATCTCAAAAATTGAATGTAACTGAAGGTCAATGGCCAACAGTAAAGAACAGGGAGTTAAAATGGCGACCACAGAAATAGAGAAATATCATCATCACTGTCGCCATGTGTCATCTTGTAGAGCAGCACATCGTGAATCCGTTGGTTGCTATGGTAACTTTCTCTCCTCCAATTTCTTTTCAGGTCCTCCCTTCTCGATTAAGTTTTCGCTTATAAAACTTGTTCTATTCCTTGTTGTTTCTTGGTATTTTCCTTCTCACGAATCAGAGTATATCGACTGACAATACCAACTATAATCACGTTTTAGTTTGCCGCCCGAGCCACAATTTATAAAAATGATGTTGAGAATTTACAAGGCTTCCGTTTATGAAAAACTATCTAAGTTAAGTATAGCAGCTTTTTGAATATACGTTTGTAAGAAACGAACTGTTTATATATGGTCTTTTTTGAGACGAATAGCAACATTTTTGAGGCGTGACTTGTTATAAAACTTAAAAATAGCAGATTAGAATAGTCTGAATGGAAAATGAACAAGAAGGAATGAGACCCAGTTTATTTATTAAAATAGGTGATCAGAACTAAGACTACCTGATGATGTGTTTTTGTATAGTGTAGCTGTATAGTGCGCTAAGCGTTTCAAAAACGTTACTACGGTTTATTTACGGACTCTCCTTGCTTGTTAGCATGGTTGGTAGTTTCCATAGGATCTATAGATTAATTTTTATGTTGTTGGTGATGATTTCGCGATCTATGTTTGAGACTGTCAACAGTCTTGTACCAACATTACATGTACCCTACAATGACAAGTGAGAAGAGAGAGAAAATTTTCGTTTTTGTTTATATACGCCATGGTAATAATGATAAGTTACCCAGGGATGTTTGAAAACAGGCGCAGAGCCGGTCAGACATCTTAATGGTGAAACTCAAATAGTAGCTCTGCTTTAGCTGACTCTCTTCAGCCATGCAAAGGGAAACTAATCGATTTGAATGCATACGTTCAAGGATTTGTGCGACAAACGTAGTTAATTTCCGATTCAGGAGAAATATTTCATGAATTTCTGTTGACTCGATGGGTAGAAATCAAGAATCCCTTTGATTGGTTTCAAACCTAGTACCGTGCTGTTAAAGCGCTATTTTTCATATATTTTTAAACTACCCTCTTTAATACCGATAAATGTATTAGTTGGCCTGTGATTTATGATGTGGTTAAGAGGTTAAATTCGCACATCCAGTCTTTGTGGTCAGATGCTTATTGAGAAGTGTTGTGCATTGACTGCAAACTGGTCTATCTGCTATTTGGGGCTATTAAGCAACGATTATATGTCAAGGGCGTGTAAAGGCTTTTGCTTGCCTTTACAGGGCCGTTGTTTTCATGTGCATCGCTCTCAGGTTTGGTAAGCTACCCTTGTTACAGCAGCAATGATGCGGATGATCTTACATGGTTGGTCTGTTCGGGTTCATTTTATGCAGTTTATACTGGTAGTCAAGTCTGTCCGTTATTGGTTGGAAATGCAAACTTGTACATGACTGGCATGAGTGTTGTTGGCTGTGAGAATTGATAGGGACTTGGTATTGATCTTGATTTTCTGGGAGTTGTAGGTCTACCTTGTCATTGGAATTTATCCTCGGAACGTCCCAGAAAGTGCTTTACATTTGGGTACTAGTTTGGCCAGCTTCCAGAACAAACGTTGCCCACTGTCATTAACTCCGTGTATGAAGACGAAGATTATAACCTTGATTTATCTACCTGATGTCAACAATACAGTTTTTCAAATGGCTTACACAATCTAATATTCTATGACCATGACAATATATTGTTTATTTGAATCCAACGCATCGAAGTAATGCGGAGTAAATCACCTTGTGGAGGCCTTTCCCTAATCTTGTTCTCACTTGCCACATTTTTCTTCTCACAAAGTCTTGAACACATTTAAGTACATGAGAAAAAAGTACACAATGTGTTTGCTCAACAGAATAGAGACATTTTGAATCGTTGCTGTTACTAAGTATTGAAGCAGTGACCCCCTTTATCAAGTCTGTGGCACGGTTGTAGGCGCGCTGACCGAATGGTGTGCCTGAACTTCCCCATGTAATAATTGATGTTTCTACCCTATAATAGACTAACGTTTCGCCGTTCCGGTATCGCTTGTCTGTACAAGAGTTTCCATCAGCACTTGAATCAACAATACTTCGAAACATAAGTTGCTATTGTAATTCTTTATTCAGAATATGTTTTCATGTAAATGTTAGCACCCACAATAGCATGCAACTTCGCCAGTCTTGCCCTTTAATGTGCTGATGGCGATTATAGTACGAAGGAACTGCTGTCGGTGATTATCAAACGAGCTCATAGATCTCCCAACCCACGGCGACGTAAGTCCTGTGATTTTTTTTTGGAATAACATTGTAGTACATGCCATTAGTGATTACAGTGTGAATGACCTGAGTGTAAAGACTTGGGATTCCTAATCAGGGCGCCAGGGTCACTTATTCTGTTATAAAGTGATTGGGTTTACACAAATGCATGACCTAGTTTAATGGTAGCGATATCTTTTTCTAATAACATTATGGGAAAAGTTTGGCGCCAATTCCTTTAAGAGAAATCAAAAAATGTCAATGCCACTCGTCGTTCTTCGATTTGATTGGCTCCTGTATTTCGTTCCCACACTAACATACACAAGAAAGCGAACTACATCGGGAGCTGCGGCTTTTTCTCATGATAATATCCTCGTAGTCACGACGTCGCATAGAATTACAAAGAAAGTATGCTTGGTGAGGTAATATCGAATGCAATATTTGCTTTACTCCTTTCAACATAATATATATTATTTATACCGAAGCCAATCTTCCTGATTATTAATTTTGGACGTAAGGTCTCTTTTTCGAAACTTTAATAGAGTTCTCCAAATGTGCACATGTCATCGTGTGGGCAACCTCGGTGAAAGCCAGTAACTGCTTTAAGCTAGGCTAGACGGCCTTCCTCGTAGCATCTTGTCCCAATAAAGCTTGGTTAACAGCTGTTTTTACTTCTAAACTCTGAATTCACAACACACACTTGTAAAGCTTCCATACAGTATTCGGTAAATAATTTATGTCGTTTCTGACAATATAAGGGGCCCGATGTCTGGGTTATCTAGAACTGTGTAATGAAATGCACGTGCTCACAAGGCACAGAAGGGATGGTCATGGTGCACCCCGGTAGTTGACTTGGAGTACTCACAGTTGGTACTCCATTCCATGGCCACCGGCAGTGGGGGAAATTTTACAAACCTTCATTTTCCGAGGTCGCCTGTAGTGAGAAATTTAATGTGATGCTATGTTAAATGTTCTGTAATGGGCTGGAAATTCTGATATTGAAAGTGAAGAAGCGGTAGCAAAATTGTAAGCAAGGATGCAGGGCAAATTGGAGGGACAAGAAAACGTGTTACTAAAATGGATAAATAATGGTAAAGATAAACAAGATTACAGATCACGAACTCATACTGAAGATGTTCCTCGAAGGCGAATGAGTGAACAATAAACAAATGAAATACAGTACCATGTGATCAGGGTTCATCCATCTCATTTGGTAAATCACAAACTGTGAGTGCTTTATCCATGAGCTCGATTAAGTTTAACAGTAGTGAATACAGGAGCCCATTCGAACATTCGAATGTGATCTGGACTGAATGATACAAGAATGCAACGGCCCTTCCCGGAATCATGTTATGACCTTTCAAATTATAGGCAAGTGGATTATTTACGCCTCTCATTCCCCTTCTTTCTTAAAACTTTTAGTTTACTAGACATTTTAGTCTGGCAGGGGATTCCAGAAAAAGATTCGACTGAAATGAGATTTCTTATCAAGCACAACTTAAGGTACTTGTCCATTACCCCCCCCCCCCCCCCCCCCCCCCCCCCCCCCACCTTCTTCTTTTTTTTTTTTTTTAAATTCATAAAATATTTATTTTTTTTTTTTTTTTTTTTTGTTGTTGTTTGTGTTTTTTTTTTTTTTTATT
>JAAAKL020001231.1:0-32301 GCA_010016065.2 Carybdea cf. marsupialis auct. non (Linnaeus, 1758)
GTGAAAAGTGATATGTGGGGGAGGGGGGGGGGGGATGGAGAGGTTATGTACAAAAGCAGTAAAAATGTCGCACCTACTATAGAATACGATGTCAATATTTTGTAATTCCAAGTACTCCAAAGAGAGTTTCTACATAATGAGTAGTATTTTAAAATGAAAATAATTTGTGGGCCTCCGCTCGCTGACGTGAGGTGGCTGGTGAGTGGAGTAAACTTTTGAAAGCAACTGTTTATATAGGAGTATCAGACGCTTGGCAAGGCTTTACTTCTCTTAGGTCAGTAAAGAGCACATGACCAGTAGACTGGGTATCTTGTTCCATGCCATGCATATATGTAAGAATTGCTGGACCACATCTATGCTAGGATATGGGCAGAATAGTCCATGATGTTTGCAAAGCATGTAGATAAACCCATTGGCGGTCGCATAATACTAATTTAAAGGATCAACAAGTGGGCCCAGCAACTCCAATAAAAAGCTTGGTAATATGTTCTTTCTTAGCCAGGAGAGGACAAGTCCGACATAAAGATATCATAATTTTAGCTGTAGGAGCAGAGACAGATATTTTGCGTCAAAATAGCATTGTAAATAATAATATATTAAAAGCTGTGTGCTTACATATCATTTCTACATTATCTCCCTGGACCTTGTGTGTTTCAACAGAGAAAATATTTGCGCATCAGAGTCACATATGATGTACCTCATTGGTTGTACGCTCAAGGATAACATAACGGCCGATGATCCGTAAAAAGTGGTAGAAATTGAAAACCGATAGTGAGAGGAAATTAAAAAGGTGACATTGTATATTATTCTAAGCATTGTTGACTAGAATGCGAGAGTTTTTTGCTAGAAGGGTGATTTTTAGCAGATTCAAGGAGGCAATAAAGAGATGCTTAGACTGCACAGCAAAAGACATTGCCGAGAAGAGTTTGAAGAAGAGTGACTCCATGTAGAGACAAAAACGGAGGACCGTAGTCAAGAATGGCGACCTTACATGAAGCGGGAACAAACCAAGAAATAATAATAATAATAATAAGTGAGTGCTTTTAACCTCTTCATGCCTATCATACCAAGTGTGTAAGATATAATTAGATACTCTTCTTCCTCTGTTGGTGTCTTTTCTAATTTGGACATTGGCGATCATTGTTATCCTCATATTTCTGTTTCTTGACGGTCCTACCTATGTTTGTACATTTGCTATATGAATAGATACTAGATGGTTAGACAGTAGATAAATAGATACAAGAGAAATAGTCACCATTGAATTTGGAACTTGTGACCCACGCACTCGCAGCGAGCGCTCTAGCCACTGAGCTAAATGAGCCCTGCCAATATTATGATCAATTTCAAAAACATTTTAAATACAAAACCAAGGAAAGTCCATGTCAACTTACTGATAAACCTTGGTGACGTATAATTTTATAAGCTTCTGATCATGTTAAAGTCATAGGCAGGTAACAGAAAGAACTGATTGCTATGTGAGTAAATCGGTATATGCACAGCGATATATTGCCCTAGCCTACTTAGTATTCAAAATGACCCATTATTCTATTCACTATACCTGCAGTACATCATTTAAAATTGGTTTACCATTGCTAGGGGAGTTGCTTCTGTGTCCCGTTTGGTTACGGGTGCTGTCCCTTGTACTCAATGTAAAGTTGGATTGTCATATGAGAACAAATAGCCTACAGAAGATTCCTAATGTAACAAGATACATTCTAGAACTGGAATTTGATAGCAGATGGCTTTATCTGGTTTCCCTCGTAAATTGCATTTTAAGTCTTATAGCACGTAATCGCTTCTGTTTAATAGAAGACAAAATTTAACCCTGGAGGTATACGTTACAGAAGCTCATCGTCGGTAAATAAATCATAAACGTTTTCTCTTATCAATGTGTCAACTTTCCTATTTTCAAACTTAATTTATATTGCAAAGGACTAAGGGCATATAAAGCTTTGTTATTCAATGAACAATAGCAAGAAGAGTAAAACAGTCGTCTTTTGTCTGTCTAAATTTTTACAGTTTACAAATAGCCTTCAAGAAAACGTAATTTCAGACTACGAGCTTACATACAAAGCTTTTATTCTACTTTTGCTAAGCAAAATACAAAATGATATTTAAAGCACCCTGAAATTTTATTGCATGTAAGATGTAAGACAGCTTAAGTACTTCTTTACAGCTTGCAGTGTGAGACGTCTTTGACATCCCCTGTTTAATTCCGCAACCTTGTTCAGGAAAAGGACAGTAATTCGACCACTCACATGTAGATAAGCTACTCCGTGCTTACATATGTACCCAACCTGCATCAAATTAAGCAGTCTCTAACATGCATGACACCCACTAGTTAAGGGAGATAACATTACCGTAAAACAGGATGTATTTTTTTTCTCTAAATATAAACTGTACGAAGATTATCGATGCAAACTGTACTTTCACCCTGAACAATACCGTTTACTGCGTGAATTGTGGAAATGAGGTGTTGCAGAGGCATTTATTCCAGTTATACAGCTTCTGGGAAAGATTCGGATAGGCTTACAATGAAGAAAAACAACTGGCATGTAAAGAACAGGAACGTGGCATTGACAATTTCTTTGCCTGGCTCCCTATGCCTCATTTTTATATCGTGTGATAAAACAGCTTCAAGGGCCTTCATTTCAGGACATTTGGCTAACTACAACATTCATTAACAGCTGAACTAGACATAGGTATCTATTCTGATTATCCTATATGAACCAAATAAAAAATATCTCTACGACAAGACATGGGCATTGCATTTAATGATTATGTTATGCTACATCTGAGTGGAGTACATAAGTGAACACCCTGCCATCAAATAACTCCCTAAATTTAATGAATTTGTTGCTAGTTGTATATCTTTAGAAATCCTCCGACTGCTTCATAAGCCCTCTAATCTGAAACGTTGCTTCTTCAACGCATAACCTATAGGATCATACAATAATATTCGTCTTTATCAGATAATTCTTGCTAAAAATCATGTGAATTTAAGGACTCTTGACTATTTACTTCCGTGCCTAAAGATTCATATTCAGCCATGATGATACAGCTATGGAACCGAGGCTATCAAGTTTCATTCTTAAAATTAAATTTTTGGCTGCTGAGACAACTGTGTATTGATTGCCAGATCATGTCGCGGCAAAGATTGCATGTTCCAGTTTCAGCTATTAAAATAGCACGAACCTTATTATATCTGTGAGAATTGCCCATGTTTTTGTAGGTGAGTGTTTTTGCAAAGGACTTTTTAACCGCAAGGTTATGATTCAGTGTGATATCAGTTGCACAAGAGAGGCTTCTTTAAGTGGTTGGCCTCATTGAGCAGCTTGGTATTAAGACCATCTATCGTAACACGATACAATCATTTGTCGTAACCCATATGAGGCGATGTGACATCATCAGAACAAGAGTAAACATTAGATTGAGTTGCTTAAACGGACGATAGTCAAGAAAAACACTTAAATCGTACTAAAACCCATTATGCAGTTCTAAATTTTAATGTATTTATCTATGTCAAGATATCGATAAGGAAGTTACGATGAAATATGTAAAGAAACGAAAAAGGGTCAAAATTCTGGAACTAATATTACTCAATTTAGTAAAATACCAAAGAGAGGGCGTATGCTTTGTAACAAATAGAACTTGCTATAGTACTTGAGTCTTTTTATTGGCATATAAGTATACTTACTGAAAGACCCTGACATTCCCCAAAGGGAATCTGAGATCTATTGACGTCGTGCGTGATTGGGGATAGGGGTGTGGCCAGCGTCTGAAACTGGAGGGGGAGGGGTAGAAGTTACGAAGAAGCCACAGCCTGCTTTGATTTGATTATAAGTAACGTGTAGAACATATCTTGTCATAGATGCGGCCTTGACATTTTTGAGACTGAGGTTGAGGGAGGGGAAGGGGTAATGTCCTCCGCTAGCTACAGCCTGATATGGTCATGACATGGGCACATACGCAGGTGTTGAACGTGGGGATCATGGTGTCGCATTCCACATTCCCTCTGTGTGTACCGAGTGCACAGAAACTGTTGCTATTTTTTAAAAAAACCTCTCTATAAAATTACTAGGCCCTTGAATACTAAATAGTTTAACGGCTAATGTTAAGGTTGCTTCTCGTACAACTTAATGAAACCTGCAAATTATCATGTAGGAAGGTTAGAGCCTGATTATACTGTCGCTACGCATCTTTTTAATTATCAAGTGTTTTGGTTCACATCGGTATATGTGCCCCAGCCCCATATTACAACATATAATTTTGAATCAAGTATAAAAACAAAATAGGGAACATGGCCATAGATTGATGCCCTCCCCTGACCAAGCCAGGAATCATTACTGAGAATCGAAGAGCATGAAATTTTCAACATCTTCGTCTTCTCATTGCAGTTCATTTGAACTGTGGTCTTCCTGACTATCTTCCTCTTTTATTGCCCTCTTGAACTTTGGCCGTTGATACACCCTTCGAGGAAATTGTTGCAGAGGTTTTCTCTCTGGCCATATATCCAAAATGTTGTAGCTCCAGCTTTCATACCGTCATAATGGACTCCTCCCTAATACTTATGACAGTGGACTCGATGTTTTGATGCGCAGTCTAGTTTGCCCTCAGCGTCCACCCGTGCAATTTCGGTTGAAAGTCTCTTGCTTTATCAATGTCAGCGGCTTTCTGTGTCCAGATTTTACGGCTATATAATGCTACGAGAAGTTTCACTTGATGCTTTTGTATAGAGCTCAACCCTTTTACATCGTCCTGTGAGGCCTGTTAATCACACATTGGTTAATGGGTATATTCTATATCAATAAGCTGTTGCAACCCTTACGTAATCCCTAAATCAATACTCTAAGGTTTCACTTATTCATTCTGGACTATTTGCAGCGATCAGTGGCTGGCAAAAAGCATGAACAAAATTAATTTGTCACCTAATAGATTGTCGTACAAAGGGAAAGATCTCACAGAACAAATTTTGTAGGGAAGGAAGAGGGGAAAAAATTCGAGGAAAGGGGATGAGGTGGGATTGGGGGAGGCAGAAGTTAAGAAGGATTTTTTTTAATGTGAATGCAATCAGCAGTACAACCCTTACACCGTTTATATTCGCAGCTAACGGCACTAGCAATAAACATTTTGTGTATACCACCAGCGGTATTTTAAGATAGCGTGATCATCTCAAGGAAATCGTTCTATTTTCTTTATATCTTGTCAGGATCAACTAGGGCAAGAGCTAGCAATGAAAGTGAATTATATGGGTTGAGTTAATCAGAGGCCCTTCCGTTGTTTTCGGCTTACTAATCGAATATCGGCCTCATGATTTTGTTTGCGTTTTGATTTCATGTTTAATGTTATTTATGCATTAAGACAATTGCTTTCTGTTTCGTACCATCTGACGCTCTCCTGCAGACACTGGCATCAACTCAAGATTACTCACGCCATCGTTTGTTTGTATAAGAGAAGCAAAGGCAGTTACCAAGCAACGAACTCAATCAGTAGATTTTTATCTCATCCGGCACTGAAACATAACGTGCATCTAAAGGTCCTGTTTGTTAATGGGAAATAGTGCTGGAAGCTTTACAGAAACAAGTTTCAAGGGGTCTTCACAGAAAAGGGGGATATTAGGTTATAATTTTGGAAAGATGCACTCAAAGAGGAAGAACAAAACAAAATTTATATAAGAAATGTTGATATGAATAAGCTAATTGATTGTTCGGCAGATGTGCACTGTGCTATGAGCAAGTTGGTTTCAAATTTGAAAAGACCAAATGCCATTGTACAACAGTTCGTCATTTGTAGCTGTCTTTAAGGAATACCGTCGTCAAGAAAGAAAAACGCACTTTCCATCAATCCATCCATCCTTTTTTTAAAGTAGATAATAAAGCTGTCCTGTCCTGTACTTGGTTCCACGTTGGATTGTGTTTAGTACATTATGGTCTTTCTTTCAAGAATTAAGAGGATGTTGATGCTGTGAAAGCTACTTAAATTATTTCAAATGTTTATTTTGACCTCTTGTTTATACTGTTTGGTGATAAAAACTACCCTGGCCTCTCTTTGGAGACACTGGTTTCTTAGTTCGTCCATTTGCCACATCCTAACACACGAGCATTAAGAGCTTCATTTAGTGGTGCCACTTTTCGACACTGAGAAGATAGTTTTTAATTGAAGAAGCAACTTAACTTGTCATCACGCCTTTGAGTTAGAGAATCTTCTAATTCTTCTTACTAATTTCTATGGGAGGTAGATGAATACACATCTTGGTTAAGTCGCCTTGGTCAGGTCGCCTGATCCAACACCTTCCATGGCATGCCGACTCAAAGGTATTCTAGTCCCCTTTACTTAAGGCATAAACGCCTCTTTTATTTCCAGATTCATCACGTCTATTGTACTAGCTCTTAGAAATGCTATCAAGGCTGTAGTAACAGTGGGGACCAGAGTGACACTTGCTCCCTCTTATGTCAAAGTTCTGTCATCTATGTAGGAAATGGATAGATTTTATTCATTTAAACAATGGCGTGTCCCATCCCTCCAAGTTTGGGGATCGTTGCTGCTGTCCTGCCTATACAAGCCAATTAAATCATCAATTGCTAGGGAAAAGCGAAAATGTAATCACCGGAATCTCTCTAACATCTTTGTTTCTAGTATCTCTTCAAACTAAATCATAAATATTGAGTAAGAGTTAAAAAATTTAAATACGTCTTCCTCCTATACCTTTTTTACATTCCTCCCTCAAGTCGAGTCTAAAATTTAAATTGCATTTTATAATTTACTTTTAAGCACAAGAAACCTGCATTAAGTTGATGTCCTTTATACGTAAGCCCTTCAAAATTTCAACAGGAAATTTTCTTATAAAACATGCCCATAAATAATGACCACTTCTATGCCTTTAAAAATAGCCTTTTGCTTGACATCAAATTACAATAACTCAATTCGCACTGTTTCGTAGTGAGGGCAAGCAATCAACAAGACTTGAGGATGGTATAACCTCTATGCCGCTTTTAAAAGAGGCTGATATGCGCCTTAGCATGATGACCTACAATTATTCCAAAATGGCCTGAAAAGTGACGATTGGCTTCTTAGAAGTTATAACCTTCGTTAGGTAATATTTGTTAATTGGCAGTTAAGTCCCTAAAAACGATGCTCTGAAGGCAAGATCCTCAATCACGATCTGCTGAATAAACTGTATAAAAAACTGTTAATATATCGTTGGTTGCAATGACGGAGATCTTATTAAAAATTCAAAAAGGGCATTTTCTGTCTCTTTAATTAAAAGGCTTACTAATGACTTAAAAAACCCATTGCTTTTAATAAAGTTAAAGAATGGGTTGCTTCTGAAGCAATTACCATCTACCACGAGAACAGATGTATTAGAACATTCGCATGACGCAGACATGAGACGCAATATGCAATTTTCTGCAAGGTGGTGTCAATGAGGGTGGTGTCAATGAGGGTAGTGTCAATGAGGGTGCTGTCAATGAGGGTGGTGTCAATGAGGGTGGTGTCAATGAGGGTGGTGTCAATGAGGGTGCTGTCAATGAGGGTGCTCACTCCCTAGGAATAGATAATCGTAATTTCATGATCATCTATTTGATTGGAAGCGGATTTGACTCATTATTTAGTTTATAGAACTAAACTAAGTCAACATCCGTTTTGTCCATTTTACCAATTATTACATCGGGTGTCACACGTCGAGCAATGATTTTGCAATTGAGTTATTTTATAACTCGTAAACAAGCTCAGGCCATGAGCAAATAAGCACAAGTTTGTACAATATCCTATCCAACAATAGCTGGGGTGTGTCAATTACGTATCATAAATAGAACCTTTGTGTCTATGAATGGTTGTCCATAATATTATTCAAAGCACAGGAAATAAACCAAGTATAACAATATGCACTCAATAAGAATGGAATTATTATATCATAACAAGATGATTTAAGTCACTCATGTGATTTTTTTCTATATTCACGCATCTCTAAAATGATACAAGGATATCAGTAACTTAGCTTGTTGACAGACCATCCTTATATACAAATTATGCGACAATGATTTGTTGATGGCTTCTTTTGTGAGTCACGGCCAATGTTTTCACATCTGCTTACATGTTACTCAACAGCAGGTGCATTGATTTAGTCCAGTTTATAAAATAATGAAAGCTGGATAGGCGAAGCCTACCAAGGAGAGGATACTCACTACTTGTATCGTGCTATTTGCACCTAATGCGCAGATTGCTGTAATCAACTTCCTTCCTCAAAATATTGAAGAAACCTATTTTATTTCTTTAGCTTGATAGAGAGAGATACAAAAGGTTGTGCTATACTCACTAGTATTGGTAGTGATAGAAATAAATATTTATGTAACCATCGGCTTTGGACAGATTAGCTGGCTAAATGGCAGTCCTTCTATTGTCAAGTCACATGGCTCAGAGAGGCCGGTCTCCAAAATTACGTAGACCTGGAAATCTAGTTATTGCACAAAATAATTGCCATTGCACCATTCCACTTTTCATATTTTACCGTGACGGAATTTCAATGTTCTGTGACGGAGTAACGAATCATGACGGATTTACTTGAAAGAGTTTACTTAGCCTGACCTAGAACCTGGAATTTTTATCTACCTACTGATTGTATTGCTAACTTACGTTACTTTTTATAGCTGTTTATGATTTTATCATAGCCGAAGGGGAAAGTTCCTTCAGTAGGAGTTGGTGCCTTAATGGGAAATTGATGAGTTAATGGAAAATGTATGGGCTACCTCGCTATGAAAGACTTCCTCTGAATCATGAAATGTCGCGAATCGACTACGTTGATCCCTAATAGCTTATCAAGCTAGTGAACTAATATAAGATTAGGGAAACTGTGCTCAATAAGTCAATGGTGGCGGCTTCATAGGAAATTTTTCAATTCAAGTAAGCTCATACTTGAACTCTGGTCATCAATTGTAGTTTGAGTATTCGTCACTATAACAAGAGTCAGCCCAATTTGAGAGTACACGAGATAAATGTTACAACTAGCAGTCTTTACTATGATACATGTGAAATTGACGTGCATTGCACTTTTAATTGGTAGCAGACACTTTAGTATGCAGGGGGTTGGATGTTCCCATGCTTTCCTTTCGTTACCATGAAAAAATTTGAGAGGCACTCTACCTAAACGTTTGAAAATGTTTATTCCGAAGTGTTGACCCTCGATAGGTGAAATTCCCAATAAGCGAAACCTTCACCTGAAATAAAAAATCTGTTGCCTTTGAACTGCCTAATAAGGTTTTATTAGAAATGCTCCGCATACTTCAAACTCCCAATAACTGAAGCATTCGCTAACTAAATCTTATGATTAAAGTCCCCAGTAAAATGTACGCTGCTTACGTGAAACAGTTTGCCCAGCATGCCATTGGAATGGTATTTGAACATCGCGTTTAAAGCCTGTCTAAGTGAAGCTAATTTATGCATGCACGTCGTGTAAGTGAAACCAGACAAACCGAGTATAGTAGAAGACGTGTATAGGAAATTGAAGTCAAAAGCCATACTTGAAAAGTATAAAATTTTGAAAAAGATGGAGTCTGGAAATAGTGTAGCCAATGTTGCAAAACAGTAATGGGTTCCAAAGAGCACAATTGTCTTTGGTCAAAGAAACAAATCCGAAATTTTCCAGTAAGTGGAGCAAAACAGTCTAGCATAGAAAAGATTATCGATGAAGAAATGCCCCTACTTTAAATTTGCTAATACATGCTTTATGTGGATGTTCAATGGCAGAGTTAATTGTGTTCCTATTTCTGGAACAGTCATGAAAACGACAGCTACGGAGTTGGCATTAAAATCAGATAAGCAAAATCGGGTCACTGCTTACGATGGTTGGCTTGGCAGGTAGAAACATAGACTCAACGTTAGTTTCAAGACAATATCACATATTGTACTACGTACTTGATCTGTATTACATGTGTTTATACAGTTGCTCTTTTTCTTTTGTCGAAGTCTGGATCGAGCAATCCCATTGTTTCCAAGAGGGAAAAGGTCTGGTCACGAATACTAGTTCCCAGAAGTTAAAATAGCGCGGGAAGGTCAGACGTGTTACCGAACATTGTTTATAAGCTTGTTAGATAGGAACTAAAGGGAACTCAAAAACTGTGATTGCTTTGAAACGGATGATGCTCGATCCAATGTTTCTTAAAGATCAGTGTGCGCAATCCAGATTACAAGGAAATTTCATTCCCATACCGTCTTCCTCGTTGGGTAGGCTTTCCTACGACTTCTAGGTTTCTGTAGGTGATACACGTTATAAAGAAAAGCAGATTGATTCTGAAACTGTTTGCCATTCTACTAGTTTGATATTTGCAATTGGATGACAATATACAGTTTGGTGGATATTGTATGTAGACTTATGTAAAAATAAGAAACAATTTTATTAGAAAATCAGGATCAAAATTGCCAAGATGCTAAGAAACTTACGAGCATGAAAAATATCTTAAGAAATATCAATCTAGAATGTGACTTCACTTGTAAATACCTAAGCCAGAACAAATAAACAAATCTAAACAGAGTAAAGAAAATGTAAATACTGAAGTAAGACCGTTATTTCTCTTCATGAATAATGGCAACGAAGAGCTGCATACAGCCGAGATAGGCTATATGATCTGTCAACGGTTGTTTCTTGAATCTCGCAGGAGTTTCTCAGAAGTTTCTTAGATAATAGCTAATTTACGACTCTTGAGCTCAGCAACATTTTCATTTAATTGCTAAACCTCTTGAACCTCAGGCAAGTAATGGATTTAGTATAAAAATATCGTGTATACTGTTTAAGAATCTAAGAGGCTCTAGCTGTAATGAAGCAGATGACTGCTCCATGGGAAACCACAACGCTATCAACTATTTATCCCAATTTGAACAAGATATTGACAATGCTGAAGAACTTGGTCTTTTTTTGCAAGCACTACCCATAATCTATGCACTTATGAAATGAAATAAATGTAGGAGGAAAGCACAGTGGAATTTGAATTACGGGAATGGCGGCAGGTCATTCTGGTGGAGATAAGCTTCCTGTGTTCGTCATCGGTAACTCTAAGAGTTCTAGAATATTTAAATTTATCAAGAATCGTCCTTGTGGATACAGAAACACGAATCCAAGTTGGATGGATTCTGAGTTATGTACAGAATACATCACCGTGTTAGACTAACTGTTCACTGTTTAAGGAGGACTTCTTGCAATGATAGTCGACAATGATCCAGCTCATGCTCAAGTGGACGCTTTAAACACTATCTGTTGTATAGTTGCCGCAGTAGTCACACAAATACCAACACAGAGTTGTTTTGCTGATTCTAAAAATGTTGCTTCTTCCTTAATTTTGTGGAATGACGGAATGACACGAGGGCATGCTTTTTACGCAAAATAAAAGATGAATTAATTATCATAAATTACCTATTACCTAAATGACATGAGCAACAAATATTTCGGTTACAACACTATCGACCTTTTATTTCTACCCATAGCACCGCCTCAAAATGGCAGTCATATGAGCCTTAAAGGCCAAGTATCGCACTTGAGTGGTGCTAAAAAGATTGATGTTGTCAATGAAACAAAAAGATACAGTCACTCTCTATCCTTGAGGCCATCTATTTTCTTGGTATTTCATGGAAGGACATATCTGAATAAACAGTTATTAACTACTTAGAAAATGCCGGTATTTCTGTAGGTTTACAAGAAATCAGCATTGCAGATGACAAAGACAAACATTTTCTGCATCTCTTGCAGATGCCGTTATAGAATTGCATGGATATTAAGATCATGTCCAGATTGGTGTCGATAATAGATGATGTACCAATGAAAACGTTCTTGTTACCCAACCAGTGGTGTCTAATTACAAAATATTAGCAACTGTCACCAAAGAAGAACGAGTAGGGAACGAAGGCATCAACGATGAAAATGATGATATCACAGAGTTGTCATGTGAATCTAGCAAGGGGAAGTTAGAAGGATTGTTGCAGCTATTTCAAAATACGCAGTGTCTTCACCTAATACAGAAATGGATATGCTTTGCCACTGAATTGAATCAATCATCAACTGAAAGATCTGTGTTCGAATGTAAAGCAAGCCAAGATCGCAGACCTTATTTGCAAAAGGAAAACTGTAGGAAACTGTAGACAAACCTAGACTTGTATTTGTTTGCATTTCTTTTATTTCGGATAGAAAAACACTTCATCTGGAGCGACGAATAGTTCTTGGTATCATGTGGTTTTTACGTTTCCGATATTACTTACAAAACATATTATCATAGCACGCAACACAGGGAAAACCATCTCATAGAAATATCAAGATTCCTTTGTTACTTCAGAATTGTTTGTTTTGGAATTTGCAGTGATATTAAGCCATCAGAAGAAGTATGGATAGAAAATCCGCTTAAGTGAACATTCACAAAGTTGAAACCAACTATCCTTTCCGCTTAGGAATGGCAAGACAAGACCTTCAGTTCTATAGAAAACGTAATAATGTAAAGGGTACAGAGCCATAGCAGGACAAACTGAACATTAGCCCAGACTGAGTATTGACACTCCCAAGTATTGTTAGAATAGGATCGTGCTTTCTAAAAGGCATTTTCCTGATTTGCTGAGTACATGCTGTGCAGTACAAGTGCTCTAAGATTTCTTTTTGCAATTGTTCCCAGACCCCACTCCCAAGCTCCAAGGCTTATTTTCTTCGCTCAAATATATCTCTCCGTCGTCACACCAACCGTTCAAGGACAGCTCCTTCGCTGACATGGAATATAAGCGTGAGTAAATGTATGCTACCAGATCGTTAATGGTCATTCCCGTTAACCATGACAAAAATAACAATTTCAGGACTGATTAATGCTGATTCCTCGCTTTCATTGTATTTCCTATCCTATTTAACAGCACTCATTTTTGAAAGCAATACCGTTGTGATAAACTTAAGCTGCTGTGTTAATCCACTAGAAGAGGTGAACAATCTGACAGACTATTCCTTAGATGCACGCACAGTCAGTAAATGCAACCGATGCAGGTTAATTTCGTGACAGAAAGGGCGATTTTGATATAAATATAGCACGGCACTCTCACATTTTGGCTGAGCTTCATTACGTCAAAGGTTAAACTTGACTTGAATCTTGTAAACTTTATTTGATGAAATTGACAAGGTTACCTGGAACAGTTTTTTATATTTAAAGAAGTGGCGAGTAACATGCAATTTTTATTGAATCGAAGTATATGATAATCATGCAAGTATCTACTACCAAGATAGTGTAGACAGGTAGGTATATTCTGTTAAATATATTTCTATGGTTAGACGTACCAAGGACAGCATACTGTAGTGACCTAAGTCACATCCAAGTATTGTAAACATGGAAGTACAATTTAGACCTTTGCCTTATCAAGTGCTCAAAGGTTTTCGTCAATGTTAGGGTTGAGATTGATATGAACTGTTTATCTTAAACCGGTAGCGGAATTGATGGACACTGACCTTTAACGCATGTGCAATAAAATGATATTATGGAAGTAGGCATATGATCTGGAGGTGAATATATTCACAAGCTGAGATACTTACGATGACACTGCTCTAATACCAGTTTGCGGTGAGAACTACGAGGGAAACACATAGCATCTTATCTTCATCAAATGAAGCAAGGGGTCTTTCTCTAAACGCAAACAAATAAAAAATGCATGATGACCTGAAAAATTGCCACCAGCAACGTGTAACATCGACTGCAAAGTACAGTAGATAAGCAGCAACTCAACTCTCTGAAGTATCTTGGAATCATGGCCACACCTTATAGCTACAGAACATTCCATATTTTAAAAAATAATCAAAGTCAACACCACGCGCACCAAAATGTTATGTCTGGTCTATTCTCCTCTATAGCTGAGGACGCTTGACCAATTTAGAGGGTGCAAAAACACTTCCAGAGACTACGTAAGTCCTCAAAAGAATTCTTTAAGTATCATTGGCAAGGAAGAAAGTTCTCCAAATGGCTGGAAACAAAAGATGTTTAATGAAAACTGTTGAAAAAAAGAGAGAGATTGAGTTCCTTGTTTATGTCATCAGGACGGCTGCGTCTGACATATGTGGATAACCAACTCTACTTACAAAGATGTGACAAATTATGGCATTCGGCGCCTCTTCCTTACCACTAGGAGTTGCACACGTTCAGATGAGAGGTTGGATAGAATTCTAACGATGTAACTAATATTGCTACAGAAAAATTGGCTTTAGAAATTCTGATTTGTATTTGTAATAGACAATTGAAGACTCCAGAACAGCCTTGTTCAAAATGCGACCAACAGGTATAATATAACCCATAAGGTCATAAATTTTGGACCGCAGGGACACAATCCGAACATGTTTGATTTGGTCGGGGGCACTCTCCCTTTGTCTATTCTCCGACCCGTATCATCTTACAGACAGTACTTAGTTAAGGTTTCAGTCAAACGGTGCTTTATAACGTTTGATATTGGACAATTTGAATCTGTATGGAACCTTCTATGTTACCAGGTAGAGTTCATCTAGACTAAATGATAGCTCTTTCATTTAGATTCCGCAATCGTTATGAAACACCCAAATGATTCACAATTTCTAGATATTCCTTACTTTATGGCTTTGAGTAGAGTGATAGTAAGCCTTGCAGAATCTCATTCTGAAAGAGAGGCATCTTGAATGAAACATTTGCACGGTACGAACTCGATTTGGGTATTATTTCATATTCGTGTGCTTTCCGCTGCTGTACTCTAGCAAGAGGTGCAGGTTTGGCAAGCTGATGTAAAAAAGTATGTTATTTTACGTCATAAATCATGAATTATGAATTTAAGTTCTTGAAATCACATTAGTTTAATGACTTGAAAAGCTACGATTAAGCTCATGTGTTTCTTTTTCTGCAGATATTATATACTTCAATTTTTTATCATACCACAGACTGAGAAGCTTTTGAGTACACCATATTTGTGCAGAATGATTACGAAGACATAAAGTACATTGATGCTTATTTAAGTTACAATGATAGATACAATAATTCAAATTTGTTTATTTTGCCGCAGAGCAGAGCACAACTTTGATCGTGCTACATTAAAATCAGTAAACTTCTATCAATGTTGTAAATTATGAAAAGGTAATTTCATGTCTTTCTGTCAGGTTAAGCCACATTTTTGGTTTCTCTGAGCACAACTTTCTAGCACTAGTATCTGGAACACAAATCGAAATAGGTATATTTTGCTTTACAAAAACATCATGACTGTAACGATCATTCCATTCTAAGTGGAGGTCTGTAGGCTTGAAACTATGGACGCCACTCTCGAGAAACAGCGAGACAGACTCGATGTTTGCAGTGTGGATACACCCTTCCCATCATTAACTAAATAACATCAGAAATGTGCAATTTTGCAAACAGACCTACCGAGGCTACTGAAGCAGTGAACACAGAGTATGATTACCTCATAACAAGACAATTACACCAATACCCCTTTATTGTTTATCTTGTAAGTCATCAATAGTGGCATCAAAGGCACAATCCTATTGAGTAGATCTTGGCTTTACTCAGTTTCTAAAAATAATATTCCATTGGTATATTCAGTAAATTAGTGAGTCATGCTAACCTTTCATTAGAGTGTTGATGTAACAGGAACAACTCAGTAAGGCATCCTTTACATCCTGATGCGTAAGCCTTGCATGATCTAACATGCCCTATATGTACACATTATATGCATATTATTCAGCTTTATACATAGAATCTTTTTAATTTCGACGAATCGCTTTCTTGGGGGGGGGGGGTCATGAAATTCCAGGGGGGCCTTGATTTCTACGTCCGATATTGGGGCCATCTTTGTAGGCGTTGTTGAAGTAATTGTGACTCTATTAATTCTATGCTAAATGCGAGATGAATTTTTCGTACCCACTTCATACACTTTATTTCTTGTCATTCCTAAAGATAAAGAGTTAATATTTACAGGAAATAAATAAATCAGGAAAAGGAGAAGACTTCTATCAATATATAAACATTTAAACACATGGTTGAAAACCAAAAATTTTTACCTATTGCTGTCTAAAATTATAGGGGCGTAAGCCACACAATCTACTTACTTATTTGATGATTGTGAGATACGTAATTAATACGTAGTTTATACGTAATTGATACGTAATTGATAAGTTACTGTAAATGATTTTAATACTTGATCACAATGATTTTTATCACCAATTTGGCCTAAAGGGTAGTTAAAAACGTGAGGTAGTGATAATGGATAGACGGTTTTGATGCTGTCAAGTAACTTCATTCAGGTAATAATAGGCTTTGGTTCTTATTTCTGAATAAAAAAAGTTCAAGGGCAAGGAGAAAAGCTGCTCAGATCTGTACATACAGCTTGTAAAAGGCCATGATTTTAAGTTAGCGTCATCTCATGGAAATTATTCTGCTATGTACGTTTGGTCAGACTACGATTCATAGCCAACTGAGTATACAGAATGCTCAATCAGTACAGGAGACATTCTGGAATTGTGTAACAGAACAGCTTAATTTATCCACTAGAAAGTGTCGTCTGTCATCTTGCAGAACATAAGGAAGCATTCTGTGGGGAACATAAACCACAGGAGTATTTTCACCTAATTCGCGTTAGAATTCTGTCGGTGACCTTTGTTTCTCTTGTATGTTTGCAGGTTTATAATTTTAAATTATCCTTTCTTTCAAAAGCAACTACTTCAGTGAACTCTAGACAAACTGAAGCGCCGAATAGCGGTTTTTCTTCCGCAAAAGTCTTACGGTGAAAGAGGATTACCTCCGAAATTGCCCAGAGCTGGACATAGATTTAGACTTTTTAGAGGATTGCGAGCTAATATGGCGACTAAAGAAATATAGTACACCATGAGCGGAGTCGTTCTCTGTCGTAGTCAGTCGAGTACGCAACGCGCATGCGTGGACCGTGGGGCATTTTCTGTTTCTTTGGTACGTCCTCAAGACTAATTAAATGGCGATAAAGATACTAGGTTTAATCAGCGAGCTGACCTCCTAATGAAACAACACTTAGATTCCGCTGGTGTGTTTAGCGGTAGACCGAATGATAATTCCAATGATTTTGTCAACGCAGTAAGCAACTTTCAACTCTTCTACGTTTTTGTTCATTTTCTATTGCACATGTAGCAATTTTACTCTGAGCACGTACATGAATAAAAATTGTTTGTCGAATATCGTCTTACATCAACGGCACCGATAAATGGTAAAGTATTACATTGAATCAGAAGCACTTGAGACTGTTATTTGTCAGATTGACCTCCCAAATATTCGACTTAACCTTATTTTGGTTCAGTTCAAAGGTCATCACAGAACCGAGTAAATATATCTTTTTTACTGTATTACACTTTGGAAACGACGATGGTAAACACAGTTTCTAGAGAGAATGATCATGCATTGTTTCTTGGCTTAATAACTGTTTCAAATTTGAGAATTATCTTCTATACTCTTAAATTCGCGTAAGATAGCCAAGATCTCTAAAACGTGTTTGCAAACGTAATTATGCATCTAAAGTCTTACTCAGTCGTGATTGCAAATTTGACTCCATATCCCCTAAACGTGGTTCAGCAAATGAAAACAATGTTCGTTTATATTTGTAAATTTGTATTCGGTCTCTGTGACAACAAAATCAAGGTACAAATGTTAATTATATCAGGGACAGTTGCCTAGCAATGTCACCTTGCATGACACGAGCATCCAGGTCTTTTTGTGAGTGGCAGTCTTGCGAAACATTTCATATTATGAACACGTAGAAGTACGATTATGGTGTTTGATGTCAAGTTTTATGCCAGTTGTAGATGGTCAGATGGGGATTCAAGGAGGGTTTTAAGGATGTTGATATTTTAAATGGTTGCAGCAGAGCTTGGGAGAGAGTTGTTTGGTAAATTTCTGAAAATAATTGCACAGGGTCTGGAAAAGCTTAGAAAATTGTATGAGCGTGGCGGGCTTTTCGGATAATAAGATAAGGACAGAAACGCAGCTACGACCTGATATGCTGCCGCAGATTCCCTGCGAACGCGATAGTTTTGCTTTGATGCACTTTCTGCATTAAACAAACAAGGTAAATATTCGTGCCCACTGATGTCAAAAGTTGTCAGTTGATCTTCATCTGGCGCAAATACTGCGACATTCAATAACTGGATTGGATCAATCAGCTCAAATCAAACTTTACTTGACTTCGTCAATATTAAAACAAAAAGTAAGTCGTTCTTTGAATTTATGTTAAAAGACAATATTTTTGGGGCTAATTACAAATCTCATAAGCTAATATATGAAAAGAGGATTAATTGTTTGTCAGGATCTAATTTCTTTCACTGCCACTTTCCAGAGTCATTCGTGATGGTAAGTAGACATACCTTTGTTTCTTAAAAAAATAATAATGGAGCGACTAACAAAGATGCGGTCTTTATTCCATGTTTTACAGTTGATGGGCCCGGAGTTGGAAGTGCCTAAGTGCATCTGATCGGCACAGGCACATCCAGCACACATGATGTACATTCGATTGTTCTTAGCAGCGCCCGGAAGATGGATAAAGATAGGAAGACATAAAAGAATTTCCACATATATATGTATATAAATGTATGTATTTATCTATATATCTATATATGTAGATTTATGTACGTATACATATATATCTATATATGTATGTATATGTATGTATATGTATGTATATATATCTGCTTGAAGATCGCCTCCGCGTTAAACTCAGAGTAGCAAATGTCCCGTGTCTTCCTTTAGTGATTTACTTATAAAGCTCTGCGCTTATGCATTGAGCACTCTTGTGGATGGTTATTCACAACATATATTTCTTAAATCTATATATGTATATATGTATAGATCTCATAAACATGAAGTGTATATATGTATATATATATATATATTTAAAGGGGCAGCCGATCAAAGAGGCTGATCAAAAAGCATGGCATTTGAGAATCAGGTCTGTAGTGCTCCAAGAATGAATGTTTTGGACCTCGAGTGCGATTTCTAGTACTGGCCGAACACATGTACAAGAGTGGAATAATTTGTCCCTCCTCCTATTTTCTAAGGAAATTTTAAAGTTGTGGACTGTATTTAGACTTTTTAAGTTTCTTTCTTGTGGAATACCTGAATTACAGAATCTTAGAGGTCTTTTTAAAGTCTTAGAAAGTTGCAATATAGTTTTAAAATTTATGAAGATGTTCCTTGGCATATGGTAATGGTTTAAATATCTTAATGCCTTTTAAAACATATTATGTTCGAAGAATCCTAAAGTCATCATCGTAAAACATCCGATGATACTTGAGTTTGAAAGTAAATACCTAGTTATCATGAGGGAATTGAGATAGGTTAGTTTTTGTCTGAACAGATACAATAAATAGCAATAAAAAATGGCTAGGTCAAACAGTTTAACCTGTAGGCCTGAACGGTATCTTAAGATGATGTCGAGGAAAAGGAATCTTGTAAAATGGGGAATTTCCATCAAAAGAGGAAAGTGTTCAATATGCGTTCTTTCAAGTATCTTTACTTCAGTTTGCCTGGACAAGACATTCTAATTCGTTAACATAATAAACTAGTTCTCTAACAAAGGTTGCCTATAAATGACAATGCAATTAAAGTAGTGGATGTTAGATTGCCTTTGATGATAGATTTAATTTAACTAAAAGGTGGACATACCCTTGCAGCTCTTAATTATAAACTAAAGTACATGGAATCAAGTATCAGACGTACTTACAACATCTGTTTTTCTCAGAACACTTGTAAAAGAAATCGTGTTAAGGGAGTGCATGGCCATACCAATTATCGGCTGTACATGATATACAAAAAGTTTGTTGATGGTACAGAATAATAAGCAGCACGAAATAGCGAATTCATTTTGTACTTAAAAGCTTTTGTCATTTGATACTCTTCAGAGTACAAAATCATCAGAATATCAATTGAAAAGGGAACTAATGAAATTTGTACCCAACTGTGGTTTCCAAATAGCCAATCCGAACTCTGACGGCCAGATTGGTTTTATTTGGGCTAATCAGTTGTACGATAAATGTGTAGACTTCAAAACCAAAAGGATCGCATTGGTTTCTAGTGCGCCTGTAATTAGTTATCACGACGATGAAAAAAAGTATTTATGTAAGAGTTAATTACTGTGCTTTTACAGGATGAGTATCTGTTTGGGAAGTCGAAAAACATAGCTGAGTTTATAGTAACACTTATGATCATGTCTCTTTTCCTTGAGTTTTAAGTGTATTGTGCTGTAAAAAAGCGTCTTCTACAAATACTAGTAAGAAGAATGGATTTGTGTTTTTGTTCTAGAATATTAAAGAAGTGTAGAGAGAACTCTTGCGGAATTATAAACAGTTAAAATAATTTTCTTGCACATAGGTAGCCAGAAAATTATATTAATATTGCAAAATATATATCAATATTTTCAGTTTTCGAGAACCAAATTCAAACCAAAGAAGTGAGCAGCATATCTGTGACTCTCACAAAGAGAAAGCTCTGAAATGAAGCTAGAAACATCGTTGACTAAGCTTTTCCAACTGAATGGCTTTCAACTTCTTATCAAGAAGCAAGTCAGTCTTAAGACAGGCGTACGTGATGTTTTGATTTTTTAAATTTTTTTTATTTTTCAGTTAAATTTTTTTTTTTTTTTTTGATTTTTTAAAAACTTTTCGCCAGATGCCTACGTGATTTTTTTGAGTGATTTACCCCTCGCTTCTTATGACATTGTACATAGGAGTCGATAGGTTGTAAGTCTAAGTGGTTACAGTACAATGCAACATATGCCAGTCTCTATAAGCAAAAGCAGCACAGTATCGGGAATTGTGACGTCAAATACCTAAACCCTTCGTTTGGGGATTTCGTTAAGTGTCTTCCATTCTTTACCTTGCTATTCCTGAGGGCTCTAAATAATAAAAACACAAAAGAAGGCGTTGTGTTGATAAAGAGAATTGTTGATAACTTTCGCGTCATTGATATCCTGAGTAACAAAAAATGTGCCACTATTACGATGCGTTACCATCCCTTCTTAGTTAATAAATCCTGTACGGAAAGTTACCCACATATAATCCATATAACTGCTGTGAACAGTTCCCTGCAAAATTGTGTTTGAATTGAATTTTATCAAAATAATAAGATAGTAGACTGTCACGCTGGTGTTTTTAAGCAATCTTGTTATGTTCTGATGCTGCATCCTGATTGGTGGATGTAAGCATAGTTAGTTTTGCTCACGACGTGAACACATGGGAATCGTACTATTTATTGATTTGCTTTGTATTAATGTAGTTAGTTGATTATTTAGATTTTCGAGTTAAGAGCAACTTGAAAGTTACACTGTGTAGCGCTCTATCTTCGTAGACTATCAGCTATTCAATCCTGTCGTTGAGCCTCGTTGCGGTTGTCCTGGATACAGCAGGTCTGCCCAACTGCGTTGGCATATGCAAAAGTGGGATACAGATTATCATTTTATAACTTGGGCAGAAAATCATCCTTACTCTCTGCTTTCCTGTAAAGTAATGTTTCACATTTTACCCCAAGAGAATTCTGGGATAGTCGACAACGAAGGACAACAGTAACTGATTATGATGTTGCTTCACACAACACTTTACAGTATTGTTGTTGTTGTTGTTGCTGCTGTTGTTTCCCATTGATTACTTTAGATATTTTAGTCTTACGGACTTAGGCCAAATTAATATCCATTATTGTCGTACACAGGAAGTTTTTGGTAGCTAGTAAAAGGTTTTAAGCTTGTTAATCACCATCAAGATTGCACCCCCTGCATATAGAAGAAACCCCTTCATCCTAAACTTGGACAGGGAAGTTACGTAAGAATCAAGTTTCATGCCAATGGCATGGATGATCCTAGTCAACTTATAAGTATTGTTTGACGGGGTGGTGTGGTGTGCAAGATAAAACATAAAGCCTTACGAAGGACACAAAGACGTGCTACTTGCGTCGCTCTACTCAAGCCATAGGAAGGTTGCCTTAGAAGGAACATGATGTTTCACTGCATACGTCCATTTAGATTCTGCTTACTTACAATGTTGTTACTATAGTCCTGTTAGTAAAATAACTTTGATGATCAGGGAAATCATTTAACAAAAATTTTCCATTTATGTAACATGAAAACTTGGACGATGAGACTGCCTTCATTATTTATGCTGACGTCAGCATTGATTATTATCACGAACAGTCTTGCGGACAATGTGCAAGCCAAATCATAAGAAGAGAAAAACATTGATTATGTAAATACAAGATTGACTAAGATTAGAGGAAGGGCGTGGTCTGGCATGCTTCACGATTTTCGTTAATTCAAGATGTAATTTAGTAACCTTACATTTTGAAGTTGTAGACAGAGTAAATGACTAGTGCTTTGCATTTTTGATGTCTGTTGCAATCCTTTTGCTGAATTTCATGTCCTTTGATGAATCAGCTGCTCAAAAATCTTAAGTAGAATGCAGGTGGTCCACCAGATGCCCCTCCTATGCTAGGCTCTCTGCCAACCTTTCTTATGAATGCACTGTACCACCGTACATTTGAGCTTACTTCTGTAACTGATGTTTGATCCTCTCGAACTATTAAAGTATCTAAAGCAAGAGGATGTAGATTTAATCAAAATAATAATGACACAAATATTATATACTGTCACTGTTACTACTTCAATTTTCGGAATCAGGAATAAAATATAATAAAGCAGAATCAAAATAACTGCAAGAAAATTTTAGATCATGATGTTACAAATATAATCATGTACTTTTCTTCTCTGCAAGATGAACTTGTAAAGCTTTCAAAACTTTTAAACTAATTAGGTATTAACTAACAGTACTACACGGATCTTTAGTGGAGTATTAAGTTTATCTGTGATCTGCCAGGTCAAGGTAAAATACAGTGTCTGGAGAAAGGGAGGGAGGACTTTAAGTTGTGAATAGAGCTGAAAGTGAATCAGAAATCATTGGTCCCCTCTTTTGACGCTAAAGTAACAAGAAATTTACACCTAAATGCTTTTGAATTATAGTAGACCTTTACGTTACGGTGTACTTCATCTGTTGAAGTCTGTGAAAGGCTTACGACAGGGGCCTGGGACCCATATATTACATAGCGGAACACGCATGTCCCCCAAAATCCTGAGATTTGATTTCGCCAGACCTCCAAAAAGAGACTACTCTTGCATTCACAATTTCCCGACATTTCCCATGCCCCGCCTCAAAATATACTATCATCCCACATCTCTTTGCTGAAGTATCGTATCACTCTACTGCGCTATTTTGTAACGAAGACGTTAGAAATTCAATGTATTGCTGTACGTAAAGTCGTTTTTGCAGACGTTCACTTTCCACGTATAGAGGGACCTAAATATATCAATGTCCTCCACAGTTTCTTAACGTTTTACACAAGTGCACTGCAGCTACTCAAATTTCGATGCAAGTTACAGACCTGGATAGCAACCATAATTGCACAAGAATGCTAAATACTGCATGGTGCTGATAGAGTGTAACCTATATCATTACAGTCCTACCCACATCTAGACACTCTCGGACCATAATGACGTCAAAAAACAAGTGGAAGTTCAATTAGAGAGGACTAAAAGCATATTTGAGATGTTCATGTCACTTAATAATTTTCAATCGTTTGGCATTTCAAGGGAGATGAGAAAGACACACAGTCTTACATAAAGTATTGCTATTTAATTATTCTTATAAGCTCATAATTAAACAAGCTGTAAAACCATAACAAGTTTATATTTATAAGTACGTCTGAATTCAAAGACTCCACTCTCCTATTCTAGTATGCAAACAATGTCCAATTGGTCACGTCATAGCACGTAACCTTTCCTTCGATTCTGCTGCGTTTGGACGTTATATGTTGACTGCTATAGAGCCAAATTGTCACGTCAAGTATGTTCAATGTGTAAATCCACTGCAGTGAAGTACGTTATGAATCAGCCAAATAGAAGAGAGGTGTAGTATACGGAACTGTTGGTAAAGAATTTTCAGGAATGTCTTCTATGGTTTATACCTCTATCCCGTTCCGCTTTTAAAATTCAGTAATAGGGTAGAACCCAAGCAATTACATCTATTTTTCTGTTTACTTTTTCTTTCTATTTCTTTCAAAGTAACTTAATACCTTGAAGCGGCAACCCTGCCTTGTATTGACTGAAGGATTTAAAGAAAGAAAGAAAGTTAATGGAATTAGGCAGTTTTATAAAGTAGTTGAACTTCATAGATTTCTTGTCAAATACTAGAAAAGGTAATGGAGAAATAGAAAATTTTGTCACCAACGGGATGTTATCGCATAACCCACTCAATTGTCATTCGTGGCGTGCACGCCAATAAGTGAGCTACAATTCTCGACTATGAAATATGAAAGTTTTCCTAATACCCGCTCCAAAATATTGTTACGTTTGAAAAGGAGCATTTTGGGCACGTGCATGTCAGACCTCCCTGTTGCTAAGCGGAGAGGTCTAGAAAACAAATAATATCATGGATGGACACCCCTTTCATGTGACAAGTGTCTTGCGTGATTTTTTTCATTTTCAGCGAAATTTAGTAAAATTTTAACTTCCATTAGTGCAGGATTATCGGAAAAATCTGTTGATAACATGCTATCCCTGTTACGATCCGTTCTGGATCATCCTAGATTTCAGCCTCGTTCAAAGTTGTGTCACAAAGAGGCTAAAATGCAGGATAGTCTAGAACGCAGGCTGGTCCAAAACACAGGCTTGTCCAGAACGTAGGATGGTACCGAACGCAGGATGGTCTGCAAAATAACTGGCGTAATAGGAAACAAAGTAATTGATGACATTTTTGAAACAAAGTTTCCCCTCCATCTCTTAAACTATATGTGATCATATCAGTGATGCTTCTAAAACCTGTCGATAAAAATCCAAAAGAATAAGCAGAGGGCATTGCTCGAAAGAGAAGCTCTCATTTATATTGACGTTATAAACAAAAGGTGGACTATAAATCCCAGAGGAGTTGTCTGAGGATATGTGTTGGAAACTTATAATTCATGGGACTTAGAGACCAGACTGAGAACGCAGCTTAAAAGGATAGAAACCAGACACGATCTAAATAAAATCATCTCTCCATACTATAGTTAGCCTATTGTGTATTCATCGTAAGCTTCGACTTTCAACAAAGCCTTCCAAACCCACATAATACTAAACAGAAAGCCACGAAAACTTAACATGCCATTAACTTTACACACAGTGAGTATCATGTTGAAGCACTGATCTTTCTTTTTACCTAATTGGCAAGCTATGCAAATAGTTTGGTCTTGTGGTTACTGATGCTTTGGTTCAACACAACGGGGAGGTGAGCATGCGTCGTGCAGTTAAACACCATATATGGCCCAGGGACCAGAATCACAACACCCCCAATTTGACATCTTGCCTTTTAACGTAGCGGAGTCAAAAGTATCACAATTTTAACGTAGCCTGGATTGGTATCCACCTTACCTTTCTAAAGTCAGGATAGCTTCTTGAAAACGAAAATGAATATTATCATTCGAGAGAATTCTTATGCTCTGCAGCAACAAAAACGTGGGCAGATGGCTTTCGGAGCCAACCAAAAGTCCCCTTATCAAACTTTCCCTCGCATTTCTCTCTCCCGTGATTGTTGGGAAACTAAAACTTTGAACACTACTTCCAATATGTTTATCAGAAAAATGGTAGTATTTTTGATAATATAAATGTTCATCAGATAATAGAAAGCTATAGTTTTATCATTTCCCCTTAAATAGTGTTAGTTTGGGTTAAAAGGCGTTGAGAAACATAAATTTCTTATTGGGCCGTGGAGCATCCTCAACTTAATTCCAGAGTTCCCGACTTTCCTGCCTTTTTAGCATCAATAACTCCACTTTCATATGTCTGAATAAAAGCTTAACTATCACATTTTCAATATGTAAATGAGTCAAACCTATGCCCTTTCTTCTGTCGTTTCTTGCCATTTTTCTGAATCCAACGAATTTTAGAACAGTATAAGCAAGTCACTGAACACTTCTAACGTTTCTTTTCATTTGGCTGCGATGCACTGTTTGCAATGCAAGTTCTATATAACTTACCTCGTTTATTCCTAAATTTAATTAGATGTTAAAACTAGGGCATTGACTCCATGATTTTTCTGATCATTTCATTAATTCATCTTTAAACTTATAAATGAGAGCTAACTAAACGAATCTACAACAGAGCAGAATATTGACAGCTTGTTCTTGTTATTTCTTTAAGCTTTCTTTCAATAGAGTGCGTATAAATAATTGTCTTTGTAATAGTATACTCGTGCTTAGAATTCAGTTAATGCAAACTCACTTGTGAAGTTGACCTCCAATCAAATTCACACCCGCAGAGTAAACCTAAATGTAGAAAGCAATTGTTACATTCACTAATTACTCCTAATGGCTCCTACCCGGTTGTTGCAGCAGTATGTTTATTCTCCTCAAGTTCAACTCCCATGTGACAAGAACCCATGGACAACGAACAGTTACAATCGTGTCTTACAAAGGCGATAAATCTGTAACATGTTTTGTGATTGAGACGAGAATAACAATCCAGCTGTTCATACCACCATTATATTTTCGAGACATTCTGTCTAGACGGGGCGCCAAAGTTGTTTTGAATCAACACTCTTTTATGCTATCCCTATGGCAAAAGGTTCTGGTTTCGATAAGGTTAGAATTAATCACGTCAAAGACATCGACACATCCAGCAGATAGGATTACTAGATCAGTTATCGCAGTGAGCAAAAAAACAGCTAATTAGAATGATAGTCCATATTTAGTTACAAGTACCTAGTCTCCTTTGTACCTGAAATCTCTATGTCTGCTCGTTAGTATATATGTGAAAAACCGTCGTTTTCAGAATTGAATCGCATCAACTAGTATTTGCAAGCACTGAAGGCACTTCTTAATAAATGTCATTGATGGAAAGCGTGAAGGTATCCATGTCACATTGTCTGCGTGTCGAGGTTTAAATTTATGACTTGGACAGTGTAGGCCTACGCTTGGCTGAAATGGATTGTATTTAGGCTAAATAGACATTTACATAATATATAAAGGTGTTTTGACCGCTGATAGCAGTCTAAACAAGATGACAATGTTTCAAGAAGTTGTTGATACAGAATACAATTGCCTCAATGTCCCAAAACAATGGCTTTGATTTCTTTTCTTCTTGTCGTTTTTGTAATTAAATCTTAGTGCTGTTACCTACATATATACTTTCTTTTCATTAATCATTAAAGAACATGTCAACGAGTGATAAAGAAAGTTTTTAGCATTACGTTCTGCAGTATCTGCATTCGAACATAAAACTCTTGGTTGCAATAGACGTAAAGGAGACGTGTTCGTGCATCGTAATCACCTGGGCCACGTATTGGTTCCGGATTTCAAAAATAACCATAAAAATAGCCCGTATGGATACCATTTTCAGGTATTAGCATTTCGCGGTTTGGTATTTTTGATTCAGTTGATAAATACTGCATAGTATGCTACTTGCAATGAATTGTTAGTTTCCCATTTGATACAGATATTTAAGCAACTGGTATAAAAACAGACCTATAGCTTTTTACTTTAAATTTTCTGATAATATAAAATGACGTTCATACATCACTTAGATAATAGTTGAAAGGTATCACAAAACAGCGCAGTCAATGCCAGTTCGTAATATAGAGCTAGATGAGAAGACAATTATTTTTCAGGTATTTCTTGAAACTAAAAGAAAGCAATTTAAAAAGTTCATAAACGGTTTTGATAAATTTAAAAAAATGCCTTATGACTTTTCTTTTCGTTGCCTTTTCTGTTATGCATGATGCTTTGAGCATCACTCTGAACCGATCAACAGAAATATGGAAGTAGTGACGAACTCCTATGAACTTGATGATGTGGTTTCCTATTTCTGGAATGACCTAACCTGACATGTTTATCGCACAAATTTCCACAATCTGGAAAAATTAAGATTTAAATGTAGAAAGTAATTTCTTAAGCACATTTTACAACCTTAAGTCTCTTAAAATAATAAAAGATTTTCCACTATCATAAAATTGTTATCATCTCTTCCATTTCCTAATACTCTAACAACAATTTACTTCAGCTATGCCGAAAAGCATCCTCAATGACTGAAAAGGTTTCATAAAATCTTTTGCCGGTAATGTGGTCCCTGATCTTTGGGCTGATAAGTAATTCATCTTTCCACATTTGCATTACTTCTTCTTCCAATTATGTTTTGAGATACAGAAATGGAAGACCAGCTTCTTCCAATACTTTGACAAGTATTTCATCAGCCTCCCATTCGTGTGCAAGAGAGGCGTTATAATGATTTCAGTGTCAAAAAGTTTGGGATCACACACAAATGGTAGGCACTCTCAGACCAGAGCCGATTTTTTCCTCGTACTCATCGTCACCTAGGTGAAATAACAGTTCATCAGCCTTTTTTTAGACATTGTTGCATGGCATAGCTAACTGGAATTACAAGAATCCGCCAGACAATAACACTGTTCTTAAAGTCTACTGAGAAAAATCTATGAAAAGCCTCAACCGAATCGTATGGTGTCCTTAGGACTCGATCCAAGTTTTCCATTGGTGTATTTACACAACTTAAGATCATAGGTGGCAATCCAAAATATGATATACGATCTTCAATTTATTGAACAAATTCTGATATCTTACATTACAGTTACTTAAACTTCATAGTGGAAGCCTTGGTCCAACAAGTTCTGCCTTGGATAGAGAGAAACTTTTACCTTATACCAAGTCACTCAACTCTCCCTGAGCAATGACATAGGGGTATTTGGTCTCAGTAGAGGTTAGTGTTTGCAGAATTTTATGATCTACGTCAATACTGTTCTTTCAGGTTAGCAATTTTAGCCTCGATCTGGCAGCAGCCTCGCAGAAGTACGTCATCATCACAAGTTTTAATAGTAGGGCTAAAAGTTCAGATAAACAGCTAACAAACGGCCGACACAGTTAACCTCTCCCCGCGTACTGTTGTTGAACTTAGCAACTTTTTAAAACAACGTGGAGTTTTGTACTCCGGATATCCAAAGTCAAAACCCATACAGTTATCTGAATTAGCATAAGACTCATTGACTTTCTATAAAGAACCGGAGGAAGTTACTGTGAAGAAACCCTACTTTTTCTATGTAGTCTCTCTACCAAACGAAGTGAAAGCGAGGACTCTCCTAACATGAAAGAACCGTATTCTACATCTCTTAAATTTTGTGATGCACTATCGTCGCCATTTGATGTCAGATACGCATACTAGCGTAGAAACTGGCACAAAATGATTATGCGGAACTGGCTGAATGCCAGGCATAATAAACCACTTTCTTTTATAATCCGCTATCTAAAGAGGGACTAAACATATACCAAATTAACAGTAATGGGATCTTGTGATTATCTGATGATAATTCTGTTTTTCTTTTTGTCTCTGTTTGCTAGTTTTACTGAAAAGTTATCTGTGTCGCTATTAAAATAATTTTTTTTAAGGGCTGTATTGATAGGAAAGTGTAGCATCAATCTTCTGCCATTGATAAATTCGACGAATTACCGACTAAGTGAAAAATACAAGTACAAGGACATACCAATGTCTTAAAAATGGTAGTTAAAGGTTCATTTTCATGGTTACTTTGAATAAAAGGCACAGTACATGTTCAAGTGGAGCTAATCTGGTCTGTGTAGTCAAGACACCATCAGAAGCTGCACGGGATTATCTGCATGAAATATTAACCTAGAGTAAGTGATATTTCAGGCCAACTCTTTCTTTAAATTTGGATGGAGTGCCTGATATATTTCTTTTACAATACAGAAGTTTGCCATCAAGGTACCCTATACTATAGAGTAATACGCCCAAAAGGTAACTATGTTTTAGACAACATTTATTCTATAACCGACTTCCTTAGGTCTATCGGAAATATTGCTAGTAGTTGCAATCTATTTTAAGGATTGTATGGATATGAAAATATAGTAGTGATGAGTGATGATAGTAATTTTTCCAATAGACCTGGAGAAGTCAGCTATAGAAGAAACGTTGTCTGAAACATAGTTTCCTTTATGGTGTATCATTCTTTATTTCTTGTCGGTGTATTAATCATCGTATCAGAAGTACCCTATTATGCCAAATCATCAAGAATAAGATACATCTTTCATCTTGAAGTCCTAAGAGTGTTACCATGCTAGTTAGTATCACAGTATAAAAAAAGTTTTTCTGAGACAAACAAGAAATACATTCAACACAAATACATATTGTTAGAACACAACGGATGTGATTGTATCGATAAGAAAAAATAGCTCTCACAGAGTCTATAAATAAAATACCCTGAGGGTAACATCACGAACTACAAACCAATGTTCTGCTAAGTAAACTCTCTTGTTCTGTTTGCGTCACTTTTAATCACTTTCAACAAGTAAGTTAAACTCGCTGTTCTCATGCTGTGTTAATCTCGTGGCCGTCCAAACTATTTTCTAAACACTGCTATTAAAAAAGAATTGTTGTTAGTCACGAGTTTATAATAGAAAGTAGATTGGCTGTGTTCAGCAAATCCCCAGACAAAAAATGCTTCAATATCAAAGGCAGGAAATCTTTAATGTTGGACGCTGAATGTTTTCCATATTCTTTGCCTTATCTGTTATTGTCACTTTTGAACTTAAACACGCCTATTTCACTGTGTAACAGCGAAAGTACTGTTCCATGTTCTCTAAATCAGCCAAGTTTAGGAATCAAATAGAGGAGAAATGAAGGGAAGTGAAATAGAACATGGAAAAATCAAGACACGGCAGAAACACATTTATCGATAGGGTGGTCTAGCTCACATTCAAAAGAGTTAATTGATAGGTCTAGAGTTATCAATAAGTACGCCTTTCGACATGCGACAACTTTTGAAAATTATGGAGTGATGGAAACGTTTCCACTAAGACCTACAACTTTTGACTTTGAAATATGAAAGTTTTCCTAATACCCGCTCCAAAATATTGTTAAGTTTGAAAAGGAGCATTATGGGCACTTGCACGTCAGACCTCCCTGCTGCTAAGCGGAGAGGTTTAGAAAACAAATAATACCAGGAATGGACAACCCTTTCATGTGGCAAGTGTCTTGCGTGATTTGTTCCATTTTCAGCGAAATTTAGTAAAACTTTAGCTTTTATTTGTCCAGAGTTGTAGGTTACGTTGTATTGTTTATTTGTAGTTAATGTCAGTTTCCTTTTCTTAAAGGTTTAGTTACAAACTCAAATATTTAAGTTATTGCATAAGTAATAAATGCACTTGTCCTTTTAAATTCACTAGTTGCCCATCCCTCATCCATAATCCCCTTTATCACACTATTGCGAACTCATTCAATTTCTCCATGTATTTATTGGTAACAAAAGAATTGCTGCCATTTCGGAAACAGATAGAAACGTAGCAGCAACCTTTTTTTTAACTGTTTCGTTACAAGTTCCATCAGTGCTGTGTTTATATACAAGCCACTAGGCTGTCGGTGATAATGACATTTGTTGATTTGAAGAGGTGTTTTTACTGGCACCAGATTTTTATTTGTCTTCATTGTGAGCCAAATTATTGCAAATGTACAGCTGTTAAACCAATGTGATATTAATGGATATTTTAAAATGTGAATTTTGTTTTTCTTTACTCCTTCTCCTCATCGGTTCTTTTTTATTATCGTGCAGATTGAGGGGTATCCACACTAGTGGGCTGGCTGCACGCATAGCAGATTAAAATTAACAAATTCATTGAAAAAGTAGCCAGAAAAATCGTAATTTGTTTTCTAGTCGTTTTGCAAGCGTTTCCGAGAAGATTTTCCTTAAATCCCGGCGAAAAAAACAGCCATTCAGACAACGCTAAGAATATATTGTTCTCCTCCTCATCGGTTCCTTTTTATTATCGTGCAGATTGAGGGGTATCCACACCAGTGGGCCCCATGCAGGTAACTGGCTGGTTGCACGCATAGCAGATTTCAATTGGCATTTCCACACATGGTTAATAAATGCATTCATACATGTGAAAATTCTAAATATGAGAACAAAGTAAGCTATTTTATGTCAAATGTGTGGGGATGCATGTGCTCACGAAGTTGAAGTTGAAAGAGGGATGTGGGGAAATGCTTAATTAATTTATCTAACTATAATCTTTTCAGTAGTCTGACACTGCAATTATGACAACTGTTTCTTGGCCTTTTAGTGGCTCCAGACAACACTGACGTACACTATACCAATATCTTCCTCTATGTGCATTACCATGACGTACACTATACCAATATCTTCTTCTATGTGCATTATCATGACGTACACTATACCAATATCTTCTTCTATGTGCATTATCATGACGTACACTATACCAATATCTTCTTCTATGT
>JAAAKL020001232.1:0-32291 GCA_010016065.2 Carybdea cf. marsupialis auct. non (Linnaeus, 1758)
CGAAGACAGCATCATCGCCGGATCTACTGTAGGAATTCGTTCGTAGAATTCAGTTGATATCTCCCAGTTGTTGCCATTGGATACTGTGATCCCTTTTTTTTGGAAATAATATACACTGGAACGGTAATAAACGCTAACAGCAAATTGTATCGTGCCTTCCTGTCACGCCTTGCCGCGGCATTTAACTTCAGTAAAGTTAGAGCCAGATAAATGTAGTTGACAAGACATGTTATGAAAATGTCAAGGTTTAAGGGCCGCATAGTACTCAGAAATGTACTCAAACATTATTTATACATATATAAATAACAACTAGATGTAGGTTTGAAAACAAAGGAAATATGTATGCTCAGGCCATTGGTGAAAACGGGGTACAAAGCCGTGGAATACCGTCGTGTTGTCCAAGGTGGATGGGCTGTGGTTGTAAATTTGATTGTTCATTTTCAGAAGAAGTATGTTGGTGGTACAAGAGAATAAAACAGCACCAAATAGCGAATTCATTTAGTACTCAAAAGCTTTTTTCCTCTTACACTCCTCAGAGTATAAAATCGGCAGAATAAAAATTAAGAAGAAAATTAACAGATTGGGCAGTTATTCTGATTTTCTTCTAAATTTCAAGACGATTTTGTACTCAGAGGAGCGTCAGACGAAAAAATCTATTCAGCGCAAAAATGTTTTCGCTTTTTCGTGCAGTTTATTTTCATAATACTGTAAAGGTATTATGCATAGAAAATAGAATTGTAAAATACGTGACAAAAAACAACGTTAGATATTAGTGACATAAATGCTTGATAATCCACCCCTGATAAATCCATTTTTCTCCATTTTCAAATAAAATCCGATCTCAAATCAATTAAGACAAGCTTTGCACATGTTTCCTAAATTCTTTTTCATTCTCATGTTATTCAGTCCTAGAATATCGCCTCAGAAATAAATGTTGGAGCCGAGATAAAAGAAAGTAATTAAGCAACTTAGAATCACTTACTGAGAGCCAAATGAGGACTGAAAATATCACCAGGAAGACAACAAGGACGATCAAAAGAGTGCTGCTGTTCTGTAGACCAATAACTAAAGACCTGTATATCTTTTTGTTGATGATCTTGTTATACACAAGTGTTTGTCCATCTGAATCAGCAATCTTGACTGTTTTAAGTTTATTAGAAAAATCTTGCATATACAATGGAGCATAAGCAATAACAATGCCATTAGTGTCATTGAGAGAGTAAGTTCTATTATCAAGCGCTATGCCTGCAACTATATGATCCATTTTCCAAAGTGATGGGAACTCTTTACTGTAGTTAACCTGTATTGTCCTTCCACAAAATGTTGTCTTCTGTGCGAAGACGTAAAGTACCCGCGGTATAGTTCCTTGCATTTGGCCATTTTGATAGTATATGTAAGGTGGATTTTGCCACCATGAAATGCTTACTTTAACTGCGTTAACTGTTTCTGATCTACAAACACTGAATGCGGCGATGAGAAGTGCCGTTAATTGGAACACACTACTGCCCTTCTCCATGGAGCCCGTAGTTGTTAAACACTTTTACTGTTACTGAAGGAGTAGTTCCAGATACATTTCCTGCACTAAGATAATCAACTATCCGGTAAGTATTCCATTATAATTGAAGTAAATTATCATTCTATATCTTGCATGATACACCTGTAGAAGGAGGCACTGGTAGATAAACAGATGAACGTAAAGTAGATATCAGTTTATTGTTTTACATTATCCCTATTGTGTCCCTGTCCAATGAAGTTATGAAGATCTGCCACTAATAAGCTTTCTATATGTCCAATTTGTGGCTTTTGATTCGTCTTTACAATATCGTGTTTTGTGGTTGGTGAAACATTTTATTCTGGGCTTGCGAGAAGTGGTATTGTAATTACCATTCAAATAGCATAGGTTTGTAAAAGAACAGAATGATTAGCCAGCATAACAGAAGAACGTCGAGTTTTACCTGTTAGTTCAATTTCCATAATATCGACAATGAGAGAAGGATGTATGGCATTCATGCCAACACTGGACAATTCAAATGTCGTTTTCTATGACAAGAGCGTAAATTTCTTCGAATACCAGGCTGCTACCACAAGGTTACAAAAATTAAGAGTTATGGATATTTTAGTATTTTAGTACATGCGAGCAAAGAGTGAAAATGGCATAAAATATTACTGTTTTAACACGTACTTCACATATGACCTTAATACCGTGCCATATTTGGTTACAAGTTCTTCATAACGGAAGACACAACGTAATCCCTTTAATCGATGTTTTGGAAACAAGAAACATGTTGCCATTGAAAATCTTTAAGTCCACGAAGGGTTGTCTGTCCCACTTGCTGTGACCCTTTAAATCGTTCTCTTTATCTTTTTTAATCCTAAATGATAACGTTTTAAGTTAAGTGCCAAAGTCTCACAATTTAGCCTGAAATTATGGAAGTTCAAATTTAATTTTTTACCTCTCATTCCATAACTTTTATACACTCTTAAGAATCTCGTGCTGAGCACTTGTGAAAGCAAGTCGGTGTTGCATGTGCCACCTTTAAATTAGTATCCCTCATCTGATAATGATAGTTGAGATATTGAAGATGTTTGGTGCTGTTGTGCGATCGTTTTAATTTAAAAATAAGGCTTACTTTTATCTCATTAAGAACCCTTTTACAACCAAAATGGAAGAGCGTAAATTCAAGACTATTATTTATTCAAGACATTCATTTAGTTTTTCACTCTGCCAATCCTTTCGGTGCCAACGGTGGGGGGTTTCAAGGCCTCTCCCCTTATCATTTATAATATAGAACATCTAAAAATCTACTTTTAGTTTTCACATAGAAGCGATCCTCTGAAACTGAACTGCAAAAATGATATGTTGCCTGCGTAAGATAATCTTCATACCAATTTAGCCATCTGAGTCCACCCTCTGCCACACCTTTAAAACATGGCAGAACCATATTTCAGGACTTACTTGGGGGGAATTTATGAAGCTCAAAAGGAGGACAGCAATGAAAACATCACTCATTTATTTGCTACGCTCAGTATGGACATTTAAGGGTTTATACTTGAGAAAACTTTCACGAAAAAGACAAGTATCACAGAATTGTTGGATGTATATTATTAAAAGTTCTCCTACAGAAGAGATACTTTACTTTTAAATATTTTTATACTGATCGACTTGGTTGATGCCATGTAAATTGTACAGCTTATCATAGTGTCATCGACTTTCGAAGCTTTCGTTTCAAGAGATACTTGTCCCATCTTCAAAATCTGTTTTACTGTTTAAATATCTAAAGCAGCTCGCGTCTTTTGTCTAAAGGTTGTGATGCTAGCGTTTATGTGAAGCAATTTCCTACTTTTCCATGCTACTTACTGGATCCATTTTATATTATCGTGTTATAACTAAACTACAACATGTCATTATTTTCCCTGTTAAAAAAGTGTATAGTTGGGTTTTCCCGACGCTAAATTCTATTTTTTATGACTGATGGATGATCATAGGTAGAGTCGATCAGGCATGCAGGGATTTGATATTTAATGTACAATATAAAAATATGTGCAGAGCATAGCATGCAACATCATAAAATCAGAAAGAGAGGGCTACAATGGGAAAACCGCAGGCTTAGCTTCCCCGTGTAGTTCCCGAAACATTTTTTTCTCCAAATGACTGCATTTGTTTCCCATTGGTATAGGGACTGTTTAAAATAAGTCACTTGCTTTTGCAGCTAAAATTTAACCTTTTCGCTGGCGTTGAAAAAATTGTATTATAATGGTAACTTGACAGCACATAAGGTCTTCATTTTTGTAACAGAAAAGCGTAATTAGTTATTGATATTTTGAACTTTTTTGCTTTCTTACTTGTATTTTTTAGCAACGGGACGCGTTCCTGAAAACGGGCCAGAAAAAAACCCTATTTCTTGGGCATAGATGGCAAGTCAATAAGAAAGACAGGGGAACGCTTTTTGCAATCGAAAATGAACCAGAGGTGACTGTTGATAACAGCACATCCTGTCTCTCAGCGCATCCCTATATTTCCATTTGCTGACAGCAGCGACTGAGTTCATTTTTCATGTAATCAATACTGCTGCAACAATTTTAACACAGTCACCAACGAAAGAGGGAGAACTTTACTCAGCAGTTTGTTGTATTTCTCAAACACGATCAAGGTTGCTATTTTCGAAAATCAGCTGAGGATTTTTTAACAACTGAGTCGGTTCTCTTTCACAAAAGAGGACTCTATTACTTCTTAATCATCTTGAAGCAGCTGTTGTTCATGGACGCTGGGAGCTACGTGATACTTCTGAACACATTGTGAATACCTTCCCAGCAAGCTTAAAAGATAGCAAAGATGAAGCTTGGCGGGCTGTTTCAGCTGGCCCTTGATACTACCTTTGTTATTGCTGTTAGAAATATTTAGTTAAGTATGTATCCAGGAAATCCATAATATTTATCGTTACTTTTAAGAAGATTCATTGCTGCTGCTCTACTGCAACAACAATTCTGAAACACAGTTTGAGGTATGGCCACCACAAATTTGTCCATATGGTTTTTGTTTTTAAGACTTCTTTGAAAACAATGGATCATCGGTGAACAAAGGTTAGTGCATCAGTAAAAATGGCAACTAGGAGGCCAACGTTTTGGATGGCAACGCCCAGTCTACTTAATGTAAACAACGTCTAATATTGTTATCTACTTATTTGTTGGCTCATAGCTTTTAAGAGCACAATATTGGAAATACGTCTAAAGAACACTAATGATAGGCCTTTTTTACGGTAATATACTTGAAATGTTTGCTTAAAGTGTAGAAAGTCAACCTTTTTGAATTAGATCCAATAATAGATCCAGTAATGTTTCGGAGATTGTTTGGAGAAACCATTCATACTTTCATCTTTAATTTTGGATCACAGTTTTTAAAGGTGAGGCAAGGGAGGCTCAACATGCTTTAATTTTAACCAGGTATGATTTTCTTATGCTAAATAGATAAAAAGTAAATATTGGAAAGTTGAAGAGCTTTACTAATTCTACAAAGAAGTTATGTAAAGAAAACTACCAGGGAAGCTCCAAACCACCCTCCGTATAGAATTGGGTTAACATCTTTTAGCCACCTCACAGATTAGCTGAAAATCCTACACACGTGGACTCAGAGGTACAGGTGTAAGCAAAAGCTGGAGACCAGTCGATCTTCGCTATGTCACTTGTGTATAAAAGGTTGGCAATGACGCCTATCAATCTGATTAAAGCCCAATGAAAGTTACAAAGTATTTTTGACAAGAGAAGATTGGAAATATTTGAAGGCAAGAGAGTGATTTTCATAATGAAAACAATTTTCACAATGGAATTTGTTTTTTGTTTCCTTTTCATTACGGGAAATTCAAAGACAACTCAATTCTGATTTCTTCACAAAGCAACTATAGTATAGTTACAAACTCCAATGAAATCGTGATGGACATAAATAACCGGAAAATATTGATTCTTTTGCTATACTTAAGCAATCAGTAGTGGTGCTGCACTTAATATCAATAAACAAAGAATCTTTGATATATTTTATGATCTCAACCCTCATAGTATGTGCATATACCCCCTTATTGTATTGAGCATCGTATCTCATTTAGTCATCTGAACTTGTTTATGTGTCATTTTGTGCTAACCATTAAATGTCTATATTCTGAATCTGTCTGTCTGTCTGTCTGTCTGTCTGACTCTGTCTTTCTCGGTTCTTAGCATTTCTATTACCTGTACTACTCTAGTTTTTTCACATTTACATATTTACCGGAAAGACATATCCTCGAAGTTCTTTATTCGGGGAGTTAAGTTTCATTATAACTATTTTCCCCAAACTGAATATTTAAAACAAAGCAACCTGTAATTGTGTTGATCATTCAAGTAGAAGGACAATCTTAAGTAAAAGTAATACATGTTTTAGTAGCTTAAAAACATCACCATCTCTTCACGTGCAAGTCAATCAGAAATGAAAAAGATTCGATTAATGCTATAAGAATCCAATAATGCAAAAGAGTATCAGTGGAATACCTTGTAAGGCTTTCTTTCCTGGAGAATAACGGGTGCGGACTGCTTGAAGAAAGATTTATTCTTTAAAACGATGAATTTTACAGATAAAGCAGCTCAACACGTCAACTAATGGAACAAAGCTAAACGCTTTCAGTTTAAAATTGAAAAAACCTTCCTCTCTTTTATTTTGACGCTGGTTCAAAATTTTTATCAACTCTGAGATTTTAGAGAAAAGTGTACAACTCGCAAAAAACAAGTCAGCCATATTTTTTCGTTTATCAGTAGCACCCCCGTTGACGAAGTTTTGCCAGATTATTCTGACATACTTGTAATGTGAGTTCAGGTGGACAGTATGCTAATATCGTTTTGCAGTTTTTTAGCTTTAGATAGGCTTCTCCTTATGGTCAATTATTCTCCCAACAATTATGAAAGAGGTTACGTGATCTATAGATCTTGCTTTCACGTGAAAGTACAAATAACTTAAAGTTGGAAAAGGAGCCTTCTGTCACATATTTACTGTTACGCTGCGTCACTTTTTGACTTAGTGCCCCATAAACAAACGTGTTCCCTTCAAATAGAATGTCTATAATTATCATATTTAGTGGTATTATGTCTTAAATTATTTGTTCTAGTAGATAACACAAAAGGAATTAAATCTTATACTTAACAATGTTACTTCTGAGAATAACAGAGAGCATAAAAAAGGATAACAACAGACAATGTCGTCTAAAATTCTAGAAAGTGATCCATATCTTTTGAGAGCAAATAAAGTTAAAAAATAAATTATCAAAAATTAATCTCGCTTCCAAGAGATAGTAATTTTCTTGCTTAAAATTGAGAAGGAATATTATATTGTAAGCAAAATCGCAGTATGTGTAATTCTGCGCTAAGTGACAATCTCTCTTGTACGACCCCATCTCATTAGCAACACGTGTGGTCACAAAGGAGGAAATTGGTTCAGATTCTCCTGTTAGGATCAACTTTGCTTCATAGGTGGTATGGTTCTTCCCAACGCATGCATGCAATCGAAGTATTTAAATAACCTACCTTAAAATGTGTTTCAGACATCCTTCTTGCAAATGATTGACAACAGAGAGAACATATATCAATACTAGGCAATAAAACTCCAGATGTTCTATGTCTATAAATTAATGGTTTGTAGTTCAAAGTTGGTGCAGACCCCGGTCAAACAGTAAGCAAGCTCGCTATCTCGGTTGCCATTTGATTTCAGTGGCATAAGCTCGGTAATACATTGGAGTCACATATTTTTTAAAGATATTCATATTGCAATAATAGGAAATAGATCTGGAATGATATTGCAGGAAGAGGGAGAGAGAGGGAAAAATAGATAATACGGAAGGGAACTGTCCCCAATTATCCGCTCATGGATCGGTGTCGATTTCATGTGTTAATAGTCCTTGATATATACGCGGAACAGTTAAGAACCTTCATTGTAAAATTTGCCCTTGTATTGCCCAGACCTTTTTGTCAGGCTATAATACTCAAAAGCAAAACTGCGCCAGCGAAATACATGAATAAGGTGAAAGAAATGAGAGATAGCGTGCTTAGCCTAGCCAGGGAGCACATATTCTTTTCTTCTCTTCCTGGTTAACGTTTGAGAATAGTTACTTCCTCTTATGATAAATACTGTTTCTATACGCCAATGTTCACACAATGACTCCGTTCGTTGGTGCTGTATTCATACTTATAAATATTCATATATAAATGTACATGCTTACACGATGTAACACAACAGCTATGTCATTTCTTTATTGAAAATTGATAAGAAGAGTGTTTAAACAAGGGTTAAGGGATTTAGGTGCCAAGTCTCACAGTTACTAACCCAGCAGTGTCTCGATTTGGTTTCGATTGCCAAATAACCGATAAAAATGTAAAAATTACTATTGGAGCTAACTTTTTACAACTACTTACAAACGTAGGCAATTATTCCGAGGTGTGTTACAACCACCCATTCACTCGCAATACCTCATCACAAAGAACATTGTATTATGTCTATTACTAACCTCAGTTAGATGTTGAAGGATTCTAGCTCCTGTCTTAAAATGACAAAATGTGATTTTATTAATTCAGTAGCAATGAATACATGAACCAAACTAATTGCTGATCGGGAAAACAAAGAGTATTTATTAGTGTGACATGATTTATAGTCCGAGCAACTCGTCTCGCCTGGTCGTACGTAAGAAGACAATATAAACGATCTTGGTATTGATGCTTGTACACGGATCCCCGAGTAGGCACATGGACAAACTAAAATAACAATAAGTGACCATAAGGATTGCACTATAATTGTCGTTGACCTTACCGTGTTGATTTTTTGTTAAATGAAGACAGATTTTCAAAAAAAATCCATAAAAAGAAAATCAGGTATCAGAAGCGTACTTGTCTTATCCTTCCTAAAAATCTCCTCCTGTCTTTCTAAGGCTTGGAATATTATCTTTCCCTTTTTGTAAACAAATTTACAACCTTCAAAATTACTTTTTCAAATCATGCTTTAATGTGCCTCCAGAGTATCAGAAAGTTGTATGAGTATTTCACAAACTCTTACCACTTCAAATTCCAGTTATCTTGAAATAGAGTATCACACCTGATACGGTAGCATTGTCATAAGTTAAATGTCAAAAGTGCTGCAATGAACGATTGACAAAGATTATGATAAAGGAAACTAATTGAGCAAATTAGAACCACTTACTATGAGCCAAATTAAGACTGAAAATATCACTGAGGAAACACCAAGAATGATTAAAAGAGTGCTGCTGTTCTGAAGACCAATAATGAAAGATCTGTATAACTTGCTATTGATGAACTTGTCATACACAAGTGTTTGTCCACTCGAGTCGGCAATCTTAACTGACTTGAGTTTGTGTGACAAATCTTGCATATACAATGGAGCATAAGCAATAACAGTGCCATTAGTATCATTGAGAGAGTAAGTTTTATTGTTAAGTGCCATGCCTTTAACTATATTATCCATTTCCGAAAGTGATGTGAACTCTTTACTGTAGTTAACCTGTATTGTCCGTCCACAAAATGTTGTCTTCTGTGCAAAAGTATACAGTACCGACGGTATAGTTCCTTGCATTTGGCCGTTTTGATAGTTTATGTAAGGTGGATTTTGCCACCATGAAATGCTTACTTTAGCTGTGTTAGCTGTTTCTGATCTACAAACACTGAATGCGGCGATGAGAAGTACCGTTAAATGGAACACACTACTATCCTTCTCCATGGAGCCCGTAGTTGTTAAACACTTTTACTGTTACTGAAGAAATGGTTCCAGATTCTTGTATTAAAATAATCAGCCAACACGTCAGTGAAACCGATTGGTTTGAAGTCAACCATCGTATAGATTGTGAATTATATACTTATGGGTTGAAGAACTGGCAAATCAACAGGTGGATATAAGATAGGCTTCAGCTTATTGTTCTACAACATTTCCATTGTGTGTCTCTCTGATAAAAGCTAGTTTATCTGGCTCAATTAAGCTTTTTAAATTTCCATTTTGTGGCTTTGCATTGGTCTTTACATCTTTAAGGTTTGTGGTTAGAGGAACACCACAGTCTTCGCTGAAGAGAACTAGTATTGCAGCTACCTTTCAAGTGAAATAGGTTTGTGAAAGAACAGAATGATCAGCCAGCATAACAGAGAAACGTTGTGTTTTATTTTCTATTACATATTCCTTAACCTATATCAATAATTCAATAATTCTTACTTCATCATAAGCGATGTTAAGGATTATCCTGTTATTGCAAAGTGAGCAAGTTAAGAGATTTAGATTCTGTCTTAGTACATGTAAGCAAAGAATCAAGATAGTAAGCAGTGTTTCTTTTCTTAACAACTATCTCAGAAGAGGTCGTTATCAGGCCCACATGTTGTATTTTGTTCACAATTTTTCAAAACAGAAGGCACTATGTAATGCCTTCGATCGATGTTTTGGATACAGGAGACAAGTTGTCATGGCAGTTTATAAAGTCCATGAAGGTTTTTTTGTCCCACTAACTGTGTCTCTTTGAATTATTTTCCTTATCGTTTTCTACAAAAAAACCATGTTAAGTTAAATGCTAAACGTCTCATTACACATTACGATAGTTCGATTTTAATTTTGTTCCTTGTACTCAGTTTTATGTACCGTTAGGGTACTAATCCTTGGAAATTTTACAAGCCAGTGGTGCCTGTGCTTGGTGGTGCGACCACTTAAGGGTAATAATTCTTCTGATAATTGCAATCTAAAACGGCACCAGCAACTAGTTCTGTAAACTGGGAACAATCTCACTCACTATTACATATACTTATCGCTAGTGTGTGATTGTTATAAATTTAGAAAGGTATCCGCAATCCGTTGGTCTTTACCTCTTCCAAGGTCTAAAAAGCCGGTAGACTGTGCCTGGCGACCTTTCCCCCCTTTTTAGTCATATACACTCAATCATGTGTCATGGACTATTAAGACATAGTCGAAAGACTGATATTTTTTCTACTGATTGTGATCTTCGTATCAATGATCTTAAAATTATGTTGCATTGCCACGTTTTCTTCACCTTCAAATAGCGTCGAAAGAACTACACACAACCTACTGGTGTGACGTTTAGGATAATCCGAAGGCCGTTACTCACATCATAGATTTTTGTTACTCGTTTAGCTTGGATATTTTGCTTTTATACTCGAGAAACGATTTGAGATAAATGCTTATAAATATTAACTTCAAAAGGAATGATAAAACTGTCAATATTGTTGCTGCTAAAATCTTTTCCTTTAACTATACCATAGTTGGCAGAAACTGTGCATATTTTCCTTCTTGTGGTAAGGACAAGTAAGGGTAGCCTTCATCACATCGTATTCTATTCTCTTTGACTTTGGAAAAGTCATGCGTAGAAACCTGACAGTTGGCAATTAACCTCTATCTGTCGGAATTCCGAGAAAATTTTTTGGATAATTTTTAATTGTAAGAGGGTGGTCATGGCTTACTCGAGAGGTGGCATAAAACATATTTGTTACCCCTTCCAAGCGCTTCTTGTTAGAATTTATGTCTCTCATGTAAGGTTATTTGGTTCTTTTTGTTAACTTAATGTTCCGCTATTTATTTCTCGGTGAGAAAAGCTGTTACTTCACAATTAATGACGTAGGAAAAAAGAGGTTCAAAGGTAAATGATTACAACATCAATTCTCCAAACATGCCTTTTGCTGTAGAAAATTAATTTTTATCATATGCTAGATATGATAAGTTGTTCCAGTTAATCTTAAATAATTTATGGCAAAAGTAAAACTGAATTTATTTCTGTCTTATAAAATGTTTATTCATATCTTTAGGATAATGATCGAGGCCAATAATATTGATATTATTACACCTTATTTCGTGTTTTGGTTGTAGCGTAATATGCACAGCCCACAGGAAAGTGCTAATGGTAACTGGGTTACCTGGGTACATATTGTCTAATAGTAATAAATGTAAGAGTCAGTTTTAAGAGTCATAAGTCAACCTTTATAAGAGATTTATAACAGTCTGTCAATCAGAAAACTTCGATGAGCAATTGATTCGGTATTGAAACCACCCTAACTAAATAGATAAACCATCAATCAAGTTAACTGCTTATTTTAGGGTAGTTGGGACATACAAGTGGTTGGTTTGCAAGACTGTTTACACATAGGCTTCAACCCCATGGCAAAGTCGCAATACTACATCCGTAAACAAACAATGACTACTTCCTATAAGTTGATGAAAGTTCTATTCAACTTCCATCTATGTTCAGTACCATAGATGTCATAAGATGAAGACAAAAAATGTTGGACCGGAAACTACTTTCTCGTTACGGCAACTCAAGAGCCATGCCTGTAGTGAAGCAGGTACCTCAGAAGAAAGCTCTAAATTTGTATTTCTTGTTTCAAAATTCATACTGCGATAACATAAAATACTCGTGGTCGAGGCAAAACGTTGGAGGAAAGTTTAATTTTTTCACTACTGCCTCTAGCTTCTGCTGATTAGGCTCTCTCTGCAAACGGGGTGCAAAACTCTATGTCAAATTATCTACCGTAGTTTTTGCCTTTTACAATGGGCTTGCCCCACAATCTTGAGCCATTTTTGTAAAAACCATTTCTGTGGAAATAAATGCCTCTCCGTGGAAAATGTCTTGAGAACATTTATGGATTTGAAAATTGCGTTAAGTAACGGATGCATCTTTCTGTAGGTTTTGCCAGACACTGATCACAGCATTTATCTCTTGCGAAGATAAATTTATTTCGCGAAGAAATCATCAAAAAAGAGAGAATCAAAGTACAAATCAATTTATGGATTTGAGGGAAAACAATCTAAACGACGACAAAAGATGACTTTACTGCTCTGAACTCTTTACATACCACGATCTTTATATTAATCAGTTTTTCTTAAGGAAAAAATTCTGAAGTATATGCAAAAGGAGCTGTTAGGAAACGGCCCTAATATTGAGCATAGATGTGTTAAAAGAAATCATTTTCTTAGTTTTCCCTCTAATATGGAGTTTATCAGTCATATAATAATATCAGTTTCTTGATCAAAACTTCAGCTGATATAAACCACACTCAAACTCCACCACTGTAAATGAAGAGAATATCGCACATCCATACTTTTAATTCAGTGTGCAGTAGTTGAGATTTTTTGCCTTTCATGCAACACATTCACGATTACTTATCACTACATTAAATGTCTGCAGTCTACGTACGAAGAACTGCGACACTTAGTCATCCCGTTTTGAATCCTATGTGCAAGTGCCTTGTCCTTGCACGATTTTCATATTTTGGTATATAAGCTCATGACCTCTTTATTTTTTTATGCGCTAAGAGTGTTCGCTAGTCTACTAACTGTTAGTCGATGCTTTTTATATATAAAAGAAAAATCAATACAGCTGCTCATCTACATTTAAATGATTCTGTTAGCTGTCTACTCTAAAAATGTACACAAAGAATGTATTTTGTAAAGAAGCCTTGCATTCAGAATTTATTGTTATCTTACATCAACAATCATAGTAGGTCTTTAAGTCTGAGTAGTTATGTATTTCAAACTCTTTTATAAAAAGGGGAAGGTAAATGAATGCTATGGAGCATTGGTAACGCCCATGATTAGATGATTCTTGGTTGATCACTGATCGTATACTAGATTTAGTTTTCGCTTTTTAAATATCTTTATTCTGGAATGTTTTCTACAGTAAACAAGGTGTATAGAGTATCCCAGTTTCAGTCATAGTTGTGCGGACTTATATGACTGCATATTCTTCGCTTCTAGTTCCTGGACAATCAGTTATCCTCAGACCTTCTTAAGCATAAACGTATCATCTAAAAGCCCTATTGTGTGACAATATACTCTACTATATGTGTCCACAAATTTCATTCAGTAAATCTATATCAGCAACAAAATCAAGAGGATAATATTTTTTTTCACCTTCCTGTCTGTTACAGAACTGCCACCCTACAATCGTCGGAGCTCCGATTTAAATGTATTAAAATTAGATTTCCAAGTTGAAGGATCTCCAATGGTAGGTGGCAGCGTATTCTCACCTTTGCAGACCAAAAATAATCAGAATGTTTTCGTGCATTTTCTTTGATAATGTCAGTTGTACACTTATGGGCCATTTTGCACTTATGTGAAGCACACGTTGAGTTGGATACATTTATTTTATGTTCAAATTGAATTTCAATTTTAGCTAGACTATTAGTGGAGGTTCTTACATGTATCAAAGCCGAGGTGTACGGACCATGAAAAGATATCTTACAGTCAAATAACTCGTCATAAAACATTATAATGAAGTGTAATGATTATATGGATAGGTTAAGCCAATCTAGCTTTTTAGTCCTTACCGTAAATTTATTGGATTTTAATCAAGGGAATTATTGTCTATGGTATAACTGTCGCAATGAAATCCGAAAGGGGTACTTCAAGTTCTATGATGTTACAATCCTGGTTTTCGTAAAGGTTAGTTAACCATCTTAACATTTATAAGATTAAACAAAGCTGTACATGTAGAGATATTAGTTTTCTATCATTCATTGGCATGCTAGCGACTACTTTAAACGCAAACAAAACACAATTCCCCTCTCCCTCCCCTTATTTAGTGTATCCCTTAATGTTATGGTTTTAATGCAGCCCAGTCTATTTATAGATTTCCCATAGTTTATCTCTGGATAGTAGCAGAATACGTCGAAAGCTCCTTAACACCTTTAATTTAATGTTTCCCATCAATTCGCCTTTTGCTAGGTACTTTATTACTCAAGCACCCATGCTCAAACCCTGTTCTGCTTTTAGTAAGGGGCTTTGAGAGCTTCCCCCATGCCTATTTTAGCCTGCCATTTCCCACCCGTAAGTGATAGAGATTTAAAACGTTTTGACTCTTACTTTTATTCCATTTGTCATAAATTTGTAGTATATTTTGAGGTTAACATTCTTAGCAGAGCAGCTCTATATTCCTTTTCAAAAATAATAGCGCCATTCAAGATTGATTTATTGCGTAGCTTCATACGGCCAGGTTTAAGTCCATTTCCCCCTTAAATAAAGGATCCGTAGAGTTCCAAATAATTCATTTATTAAAAACCAAATGCTTTGATCCTTTCTTTATAATTAACTTCGTACAACAAAATGAAGTTAAAGTGGAAAAATGCTAAGTTTGGAGGCAAACTAGAATATGACACAAAATTTAAGAGTAAATGTTCTAAAAGTAAGCCACAGTTTAGTTTCATGGAACGTACCTTTGCAAATTATCATAGCAGGACTTCCCCGAGCAGAATCAGTCCTGAAAACACCCGAACAGAATACGGTTAAGAATTATTGAAAAGCAGATGGACAGAATTCTACTTAGGTTTAAAAGTGATTAACTGCCTTTCCTTATTTGATAGTGCCTGTTAGTTCTAAGAAAAGACTGATACAAATACCTCTTTTCTAGTTTATGAAATTTACATCCATGCGAAGTTTGAAGACTATGAAGATAATTAAGTTTGTATCATTAGACACAAATGCAATTTATAAACAGAGGCACTGCTATACTTAATTGTTGACCGCATTTGGTAGCAATGCATTCCAATTTCTTTCTCAATACTCCATCAGACATTTCACAGCTAATCTAGACATTTATGTAGTAAATGTATTTTATACCCTAGTTTTGAACTAATTTGATTAAACGTTGGTACATTAAAAGTTTCTTAACTAGATCTAGATGAATTCTATTACGGGCCAGAGAGAGTAGGTGATAACTTTGTGAATTAGAGAACAGGAACGGCGAAAGAGAGTCCTCTTTTAGCACATGTTGTCAGATGACAAAATGGTGCCCTTCCGAAATGCTTGGAGAACAACCTCAAAGTATCAAATTTCTCTCTCTTTGCGACATAGCATGATATAAGAGATATGAAGTCGATTTATAAATCCCTAATATGGCATCTTGATTTTATTTATTTGATTTTATTTATGCGCTTATAAGTAGGTATTGATTAAGAAACGTATGAAATCCATGAGCTCATCGCCTATGAAATCTACACATCTTTAATGCAATCTCTGTGTTTTCATATACCTAGAGGCAGAAATGATTATTTTTAAGTACGTTGATATTACTACGGAATGGAACAACTTTCGTTAAATGAGGTTTTTTGTGTGATCAGCAGAATCATGTTAAGAACTATACTGAAGGTGACTGAATAGAGGTATTCACATCTACTCTTTGTCAAGAATGCAAGGAGACTGAAGCCGCAAATTGAGTTGATATTAACTGGTTTAATTCACTACAACAAAATAAATACAGGGAAAATGGTTTTTAAGTATGTAACAAAGCTACAACTAATTTTAATGCTATTTTAATTTTAGTTTTAATTATGATTGCTATAATTTCTATGATTACAAAATGAAAGGTTGCATTGAATTTTCCCAACGTTGTTTTGGTAGCGGCATCAGTTTCTGCTGTCAGCTTGACTGACTGTTTGTGCTATCTGAACTTTTAACTAATTCCTACTCTCTATATATGAAATATATAGACAAAACTTATTGCTAAAATACACTAATTTTCTTTGCATGGACACAAAACTCGAATATCTTCACTGGTTGTCATCAAAATACAGCTGTTAGCTCTAAGTTCATCTCTCTGCTTACATTTAAACTTATGTCCATATATGTATGTATAGATGAAAAAGTGGTATCCCACTCTTTGACGTTTGGTAACTCGTCACATGACTTTGACCAAACAATAATTAATTAGTAATACAATTACTGACCTTAGACAGGCACTAACTACGTCATTGAACTTCAACGTATTTTGCCATCTCTGAATCTAAAGTTTATAGCCACCCATGAAGGATCTCTGGATGATTCCATCAATTTAGTCCATATCTTCTCTGGAAACTGGTAGTAAGATACATAGTTTCTTAATATCTCACCAGATTTCTTTTCCAGTGATATTTAAGCCGTCGCATGGATCCGACCACATTGAGTCAATCATTCGTGAATACCGAATTTTCGACTTTACAATTATAAGTACGCAACTCCTTATGTGTCAATATTTCTTGCTCAAATGTTGGTTGCAGATGCGATTGACTAATTTTAATTTTAACATTAAAATCCGCCATAATCTGATGCCGTAAGTGTATTGCACTTATATTTCCTTTTAGAGTAAAATCCTAGAACATTTTTGTGGCAAAAACATACTCTATATTTTCTCCATTAACGACAATAATTATTTTTGGTTGTCCTCTTCTGTAGATCAATGTGGGAAGGCTTGGGTTAAAAGTCGGTTGATAACTCAGGTGACTGGCTTTTGTGTTGAGGCCCGTAAACAAATACTTTTGTGGCCCATTTCTTTCTCCTATCTTCACCATGACGGTCCAAAGATAGTTTTTTAAATGTAGTAATGTGTTGATTTGAAGAGCTGCAAAGGGATCGCATGTAAACTGACCAACTGTTACTGTTGTGGTACTCAGCTTCGACATTGACATGTCAAAAATGTCGATCCAATTTTCCTTGCCATGTTTCGGCCTTGAATAAACAAATAATATAGCCTAAACTCAAGCAAGAACTGATTCTGCACCTGCATGCTTTACTTGTATATGGCATTACTTTATGATAGCGTACCTAATGTGACTTTAATAAGGCAGCGATATGTGATGGTACTGACCTTATGGTAATGGTGCTTCATTTATTTTAAGGCCAACAGGTACAATCGCTGTCTAGTTTATCAAGGATGTCAACTTTCATGATTACCTTCGATCCCGTTGGTGACATACTTTTCTAATTCTCTAGTGTCTATTCAAACTTATTATTTCAAATCATCTCTTCTCAAAATCACTTAGATTACCTTTCTGTAGTCCCTTTCTAGAATGTGTTTCAAAACAGCAAGAAAATGACATTGTACTTCCTGGATCTCACCCGCAGCGAGTGAAAATTAAATGCTCTGTCCTTTCCGGTAGTGACTTCAGTAGAACATCAGCTTCCCTCAGTTCCTAAAGCTGGCTGTTTGTGTTTATAATTAACTACACAATAGTTTATTAGAACTACAAGTGACCTGAGACAGGAAATGATCACGTGATTAAACCTCTGCATTTTTTCCATTACTGACTGTATTATTCATGACACTCATGAGATACTTCCTTCATTTTAGGGTGACACAATTTGTAATAATTAATCATTTAAAAATGCCTATAATGTACCCAAAGGCCTTATAGGGTTTGTATCCTCCATATTTTCCATATCAATGCATTACATTATCCTATGAATCGAGACTCCAAAGAAAATCTTAAAGCACATTCTGCCTATTCGTTTCAATAAGGATGCAAATGATGAATTGTATTTATAGGAACACACACACATTTATCAATAGTTATATATATAATACATACATGTTTTATATGTAATAGACAATATGTATATGTAATTCGCATGAAATATTTACGTATCATTTCTGGAACGCAGAAACTATAGTTCACGGCCTAGAACAATAGTATATCACACCAAAAAGGATCATGCTTATATAGGGAAAGAAGTACAAGTGTCTATGTGAAGGTCATAAATATACAAGTCTTTGAAGATAAGGATTAGTTATGAAGATCTAAGGTAATAAAAGAGAGGGATCTGCAGGTCTTTCCTGGACAATACGTCGATCTTCAATACACATACAATAGTAACGAGGGAGAGAGGGAGGGAGAGAAGTTTAAAACCTTTTAACCGAAATATCTTAAATTGAAATATTGAAAAAAACCCAAACAAACTCCCAGCAGCAAATAAAGCAAAAACCTGACGTGTGCCTATGCATCAGGCAAGCACTGTCAGTACCATTGTTTATTACAGTAGTTGACGTTTGACATTATTTCAAAATGAAAGTTTCCATTTTAATTGAACTTCATTAGATTTTAATTTGCTACAGTTAGAATATCCGAATCACATTTTCGCCATCAAATAGAACTCATTCTTCAAACTCTGCGTTCAACGGTGACGAGAGTGTGTCAGAATAAACATATGTGATGGAGTCAGTGTGGGTACGGGGGTAAGATGTAAAGTGTGAACACTTGCCTTCTCAACAGTTTAAAATAGTTTACAAAAAATACCATTTTGCAATATAAATTACATAACATTTGGCAGGAGTTAATTTAGTTTCCGGAGGTCATACGGTCTGTGACAACAACATCCCCCTTGTGACTTGCCTTCCCTTAAAGTGTAAAATGTATAAACAAATAAAGAAGAACTTTTTGGAATAAATGTTTAAAGCCTCTCTCAAAGCTCATACCGTCCTTTATTCAAATGATTCTTTGACGGGATACTTCAAATAATAATTAATCAATAATAAGTAGAAATAAAGATGTTTCCTCATAAAGAAATTTGTAAAGGAATATCAAATGCAGCTAATGATAGGACAATTGAGACTTTCCACCTTACAATGCTACAGGTAGAAATAATTTCCTTGTTCTTTGATTTGAACAAGTCTCAATAATTCTTGCCACAGATACTTCAAGTTTTAACAATCAGGTATGTATTCAAAACAAATTCGTTAATAATTGCTTACTTACCACATGCCAAATGAGTATTCCAATAATGAATATACAAACGAATCCCACTGATGTGTGAGGCACGGATGCCTTAACACCGACTACAAATGCTCTGTAAAACTTGTTATTGTAGAACTTCCAATAAACTAAAGTTTGTCCAGCTGAATTAGCAATTTTAACGTTTTTGAATTTATTAGAAAAGTCACGATAGTACACAGGTAAGTATGCATACAATATCTTTCTTGAAGCGTTAACTCGAGAGTCATTTCTGTACCACATATACTGTGTATAGCTCAGAGTTTTATGATATGATATTAAATTTTTCATGTAGTGGACATTTATGGTCCTTCCACAGTATAAACTATTTTCTACCATGTGATTTAATATCCAGGGCACTATTCCATTCATTACTCCACTCTGATTGTAGATATATGGTGGATTTTCCCACCATACAATAGTTACGGTTTTCGAAGAACTACCAAAGCTTGATTTAAAGAAGAGGAATAGCCTTGCTACTATTATGATTTCTTTTCTAAATCGACGCATTCTTTCTATCTTTTGCACTAGTGTCGTGTTAATACTGTCGAATCATAACCAGGTTGCCTTCAGTTAAACACACGAGTAAGGGGATGCTATTCTCAGACTGCCACCTACACATTCCTTATTGCAATGAATACTGATTTAGTAACTAATAGCAATGGAGATGTTCTATCTGATATTTGTAAATCAATAATAGAAAGTAGTCAACATACAGCAGGTGGATATAATCAAGCTACTTTCTGCAACTTGTGAATAGATTGTTTGGAAAATCTATTGAAGTAATTCTCAAACTAAATGATAACCTGCAAACAACCTGATGTGCTATCATGTTATAGAACTCTTTAACAGCTACATCTCCTTAAAATCTACCGATGGAGAAACTATGCGTTCCAAAATCTGTCAGCCAAAGCAGACAGTTTTAATGAAAACTAGAAAACACAGCTACATCAACTAGTTTACAAAAAAATTAAACGAGGATAGTTGCTAGCTACTTATAGAAAAATGCTTAGCAGCATTTGACTCTGACCGTGATGACGTCAGTTTCGTGTGAATATGTACTTTAGGCGCCATTTTGGTTCCAACCGACCAATCGCCAACGTGATAATGTGGTTTTATGCAATGATCTACTCATTCTCTTCTATCATGTTCTAGTAGTTTCATTGCAAACTACTGCTTTAAGAATGGTACATTTGCATTAATTTGCATTGGGTCAGAGTATAAAGGTGTAGCATAAATCAGACATGATTAGTCCTATTATAATCACTACAGCTGGAACAATCAAACCTGCATTTTTTGCACCAATTTCATACATATCACTGTCATTGGCTTTTCATTAGCAATATTATTGTCTCTAGGTTATAATCGGTGCAAATTAATTGTAAAAACGTAGAAAATAAAGGATAAAAAAATGCATTGTTATAGTCAGTTCCCTCGTGGGAAATGGTGCTGTATCCTAAATCTATTAATATTATTTGGAACCAAAGAGACAATGTTTAAACAACCGATTTATAATCAGCTGTCATTTAATGAAAATTATTAAAAACTGGTAAGTACTGGCGCTCTCCCTTTCATATGTGTACATTTTAAATAATCAAAAAAATATATTTTATTTATGCAGATGATGGAGATTAAATTAGTTAACGATGAGAATGAAGTGTAGGCCTGTGTATTGGGTCCTGTTTTCGGGGCGGAGGTATACTTCATTATATTTATTTTTGTTTTCTTTGAGTTTGTAATTGTTTTTAATGCCACATAAAGAATTTATACAAGTTTAGTTATACCTTTAACAATAGCCTTTAAACGCCTCATTTAAGACGACATAAATGCTTGAGTCCACAGAATATGAGCGAAGTGCAAAATTTTAGTATCGTTAATGATAAGAAACTAGTTCGCTTTTCATATTTTTGTCATCAACATCTTCCTGTCTAGATTTTGTATGTGTTCTGAAAAGTGGCTCCTAATTTCTCTCTCTCTCTCTCTAGACATCTGATGGTTTATATCCAAAGGAAAATATATATGCGGCCCTCATAACGTAGTGAGATGATTACATATAGATAGATGAAACTATTTAACAAGTCACCCTATTCCGTTGCCATGAGATTTATCCCATCTTAGATTTTTGTAGGTAGGAGCAAATTTCATGTGCGATATGGAGGCATAAAAATATTGAAAGCGTTCCGATAAAAGGTACCCTTCCACTGATTTACCATAATGTATCCTCATCACAATGCTTTTGTTCCAATACCCCAATTCTCTGATAACATCCGCACGTATTATAATTAACATCAATTAGCTTTCTTCTCTATATTTTCTTTTTTACTTGAGTTTTGCAGCGTCTGGATCTTATTTGCAATCACATTGCTTTGCATGCATCTCCACACTAAACATGTACATTGGAGTTCAACATGCACCATCTTCGATGATAGTTTACCTGGTGCAACATATTCAGACAGGGGCATAAAAGAGACAGAGGCTCTAGTAGGAGATCAAAATCGAATATGTTTACTAGTCGTTTGCAGGATATTTGACAAGAAACGAAACCGTAGCATACAAGGACCATCCCAACATTTAATGTAGTAAATGTATGCATTATGGGTACTTCAAAGGAGCGAGAGAATACTATACTAAACTTCATCAAACTTCGTATAGGGACCATAAATGAAAGGATTCGTAATATTTATTCAAATTTACATGTCTTAATGGTCAAACAAATTTTCAAGAGGAATGGTTTGCTACTAGATCGAGGGATCTCGACAAACAAATCAAATGTAGTAAGAAAATCTTTGTTGACAATGATATACTCGAATCAACTTCAGACAAGATTAAAGAGTTAGAACATAGATCAAGGAGAAACAGTTATTTGTTTCAAGGAATTCAAGAAGAGGAAAAGGAAACTCGGTAAGATTTCCAAAGAAAACTCATCGATGTAATAAAAGGCATGATGTCGGTTAATGCAGAAGATATCATTATCGAGAGACTTTATAGTGTAAACCAAGATCGGAAAGCTCTTGTATGATTGCAGCAAAATAGTTAAATTACAGAGACAGAGAAATTCTTTAAAGCAGACTTGAAAAACTCAAGGGCACTGAAATCTTCAGCAATAAAGATTTATCTACCTTTCACTATGGGAGGAAGAAGAGAGCTCTTCAGAAAGCTGAAGGTCTTGTCAATGTGGAGAAGCATGTTATCCACGAAAGGCTTGCTCCAATTTTTGTTAGCTGATAATTATAATTATCAGCTTAACAACAATGTAACTTTTAGCTATGAATACTTATCTAATTTGTCGAGAGGGCTATAGAACAACGCAGCGCCCCCTTCCCCCTATTAAAAACCTTTTCTAAACACTAAATCGCAACAGCACTTTAGCGAAATAATATGCAATTCAATATATCTGCGACAGAAGACCTGATTGAGTCTGCGCAATTCACTATCCAAAGCTTAAACAAACAAAATCCTAATATCCGAACGAAATCTCCTTCAATGTTAGTCCTTGATTTCTGAAGTATATACAGCATATCGATAACCTGAAACTACCTCTATCTAAAATTAGAAACGAGTTTAAAGGATCTCTTGAACTATCTATCAGTGTACTTGAAGCCCCTTTTCTCAAGCCGAAGGCTATACTATGCACAAATATTACAAGAAAACAGATGAAAAGGTACGATGTTTAGCTTTTTGCATAGAAAATGGTATTACTCCTGAACTCCACTAGACAAGCTACAATCTTGGACTATTATAAGTTTAAACTGTAGAAAGATAATCTAAATGCTGCAGAACACAGCATCAAGGAAAAGGCTTTTATTGCAGGTATTACTTGGTTTCTTCCCATGACAACGGAACCTCACTCGGTTGTGGTATGTACCTTTCCAAAATCGCTGTTTTCAAACTCGACAGTTTTGGGAAGACGAGTTATGACCTTTGTTTGTACAAATCAAAATCCTCAATTGTGCCTCTGAAGAACAAGAAAATCTACAGAATGGGAATACAGGTTTCAACTTAAACTTATTGGAGTTTAAGCAAAATGGTAAGGGATGAACATTTACCAACGTGATGGCTGCCACACCGTTGTCCCTACAATAAACAGGCCTAGGAGAATGTCCCTTAGAGACAAAACTTGCTTACATACCACCTACTGTAAGAATCTCTATACACACGGTGTCCAGTATAGTGTATTTAATAAATGTGTTAGTAATCAACTGCAATTATTCACAATTGATAGCCAGACAACAGCAAACAGTTAATGACAAGCTGTCTTCTGTGCTGACAATCGCATCCGGCTCTATACTATTTTGAAAACCAGCCTCTCTGCAACATGTGACTTGACCATGGAAGAACTGCCATACGGCACATCATGCTATCCACAGCCCATGAAAAGTTGCAGAGTGTTTTCGAGAAGAGAGGGTATGAAAACATCAAGTTTGAAGACATACTAGAGAAAAGTGAAAATGTTAACAGCAGATGACATTTTTACTTTTCTCTATTACCCCTTCAAAATTGATATGTTTAAATCCTCTCTTCTCAAAAACAATACAGAGTTCATACCCACTTCGTCTAATACCTCAAAGCCTATCTCATGCTGTCCAAAATTTTATCATTTCACTCAATCCCATTTCTTCCTTCCGCACTCAACCCTCTTTCCCATTTTTCAGTTACCTGATTTACTCACTCCCGATTTCGTTTTCTTCGATCTGGCCCGAAATCCAGCTCGGGCAGGTTTCATAATATTCCTTTCTTCCTTATCCCATTTTGCTTCATAAACATTGCACCGTTTACTTAATTTGCCCCTTTTCCTCGCACCAATTTTCATTTTATTTATATATGATGCAGTGAGTAATAATTGAAGGAAGAGTAGTATTATCCATGGTAAAACAGCGCAGAAAATTAACAGGAAAGATAAAAACACTAACAAAACCATTGAAACACATCTCAAACCAAATATGTGTTAAAAATTACGGGAAAACATAAAATAAACTTCTTGATGCTTCGTGAAGAAAATTAAGGCACGGACGTTCGTTCTCTTATATGGATTGCCTTATTTACGTCTACGATAATCTAATAAGTTACAAAAAACTTACTTACATTTACTTATTTGTATGCAGAATAGCTCATGTCCAGCACAACTTTACATTCAATTTCGAGGAGTCATAACCTTAAATGATGATACCTACTAATACTTCCTTTTTCTTAAACCTCCTTGCCATCTTTTCATTCTGTTACCTTTACAGAGAAGTAAGCTCAACGACTACATATATCATTCTTACTGTTTCACTCAACTATCTCATTCATTCAATAGTAGTATATATTATATAATAATAGTAGCAATAATGGTAATAATGACCCCAACTATCTATACAGTATTAAGCCTTCAAGAGCAGATTGATGTTATCAACGTTTGTCTTGTCGAAATAGTAGTAGAAATAAGAAAAAAAGTAGAAACTTGGCATGAACGCTTAAGTCTAAAAATAAAAAAAAATCGATTTAAAAAAAACTATGTGACATAATTGATGATATGAACGAAAAGGAAAAGGGTTGTTATTATATTAATTAATGTGCTCTTGACGTACAATTCCTAAGCTTATTAATTATTATATAGTCAAGTTCAAGCAAATGAAAATATTCCACAGTTTTATTACTACTCAATGTCTTTACAATTTGATACCAATTTTGTATCTTTTATAATAGGATGTTTCAAGAATAAAACGCTAAAACTGCTTATCGTAATTTGTGTAAATTTTTTTTTAAAAAAGATTGTATCCGGGCTAAACCTTGATCTTTTTTAATTTGGTGCCGTGGAGGTGGTGACCTTGCGTAGCAACATTACCTTTGAACTTGAACAAGGTGATGTCTTGGTGAAGTAGTGGCTACCTTGCTTAGTAGAACTATTGTTAACTCTTCGCAGGTTGTCTCTGTAGCAAAAGAGTGGCCCACTTTGCCTTGCTGTATAATAGATAACCAGTTACATAACTGATTGCGTACTCTCTAAGTACTTTATAGTCTTCCCAACATTAAATTTCTAACATTTGATAGATAAATACACACATTTATATATTTATAGTTTAAGTCCTAAACATTTGAATTCTTTTATCCAGTTATAAAATGTTAACAAACTTATTTGTACTCACCGCAAACCAGATACACATTCCAAATATTATCATGCTCATGTATGCGACTATTGTTAGAGGGCCGCCAGCCTTAAAGCCAACAACAAATGCTCTGTAGAAGTTGTTGTTGTAGAGCTTCCAAAACACCAGAGTTTGACCTGAAGAATCTGCGATCTTCACATCTCTCAACTTACTTGCCGAATCACGAAAGTATAATGGTGCATATGCATAAACGGTCTTATTTGTTGTTTTACCTTGTGAGGTAGTGTTAGTTGTCATTAGATTGATCACTTTTTCAGATATAAAAGAATGCGATTTTGAGGATTTGAGGTATCTGACATTAATCCTCTGTCCACATAATGTGCTATTTTGAGCTACGGCGTATAATAGTTCGGGCACAATTCCTCGCATTACTCCACTCTGATTGTAGATATACGGTTGATTTTCCCAGGACAAAATGGTCACTGTCCTTATAGCACTGCCAATGTTTGTATTTAGTGCAAGGAATATGCATGACATCACAAAAAACTCTTTTGTACTTTTGTACATACTTAAAAAGTTACTATCTATCTTAGAGTTTTGATGCTTGAAGTTGGTCTAGTTGGAGAAAACAAACATACATTTTCACCAGCTACACTTCTACTCATAGCAGGAAAATAAGTAATTGGTAGTATTACTAATTGTTTTAATCTACAATAACATATTGTAAATGAAAATGTGAGTAATCTATAGCAGGTAGGTAACATTGAAGTAGGTATTGTTTATTGCAGTCAGCAAACAAATTAAATCAATTAGCATTTAAAACAACATAGTACCTGTAATTCAAAGAAGCTTAAATATGTTGATTCTTTCGTGGGTTGTGCTATGTTGAATATAGTGAACCATACTTGTGATTGAGGAATAAAAGTACATTTTGATTCTTCATTACTGACTTCCTACTTTAACACAGTAATCAGGTCTTCCGAAATATTATGAAAGAATATGTACTTTTTACATACCTAAAAATTAATTAAAACTTTCTGGAGCTGATCATGGTTATGCTGACTTTTACTCTTTTCCTCAAGGACTGACTACAGAGTTAAATTTCAATTACGACTGTTTACAAGTTGTTACAATGAACAAAGCGGGTTATCGATTCGGCTTCCAGATTGCTGCATTGCCTCTCACCCATCCACGAATAATAGCAATTAAGAGAAAAGACACTTAAGATGGTGACTCTGCGGACCAATAGTTTTCCAGACGTAATTAGCAAGTACTATCTGTTTCCTATGTTCATGTACAGAAAGAAACATAATCTTCGTTTCTAGACTGTCCATACTACTATACAATATAAACAATTATGCCAAAATGGAATTTTTAAAAATCTTATATGGCTTCATGCTTCTTGCTTTGCAAGAATCCAAATGGTGAAAGAAGCAAACCATGGGCTACCAATATTTTCAAGGAAATAAATTTAATCGTTATTATAAATGACACAGTTCAGGATGACTTCATCATCTTTTTTTATTATCATCGTGCATTTATATAAGGCAGAAATGTGTGGTCAATAATAAAAAAGTAATATGTTTGAAAATGTGCAATAAATGTAAAACATTTTTACGAAAGTACTAGTCTCTTTGTAAAACTTTCAACTACATTGCAATCAAAGATCCATAAAATGCGCAGAATATTCAAAAAAGGAGTAAACTGTCAGTCAGAAAATTTCAGAACTAGAATATAACAAATACTGCCTTAAAAATTTCAAAATTTCAGCTTTGAGATGAGTGCTTTTACATCTGGCAGGGGTAGGATTTAAGCGTTTTAGTTCTGTCCCTACTTCCTCGGAGGTCCACAATCTTACAACATAAATTCAGCGAAAAGTTGCAGAGTCCATTAGCCTGAAGATGGGAGAAGTATCTCTCGAAATGTAGCCCAGACTATGACTCACGACATGATAAACATCCTCCATTAAATACTACAACTAATGATATTATCACCATAAAATGGAGTTTTGGACGAAAGAATGTCAACCAATCAACTAGTTGGCTAGTCAAACACCTTACAAGATAAGTATATGTGTTAGCAAGTGAATAGTGGGATAAAGATGACTACTATTACGGACAGTTACAATTCTAAAAATAACTAAATGAAGATGCACACGCAGAATTACCGTAAACCTTTGTTTAAAATACTTAGGTACAGTACCAGGAAATGTTTATACATACTCAAGTGTTTTTTAAATAGAATAATAAAGGTCACACTGCTTCGCATGTGTAAGATATCTGGTAAACTGGAACGGTCATCATGGACGATGTCATCCCTACATCGATATTTAGTACTTAACAGTTGTTTGTACGTTTGTAACTATGAATAGCTATTACATTGGACATTGAAGAGGAAAGATTCAAAATTTAAAGTAGTTCTGTAGTCATTAATTTTCCTCAATGGGAGAATGCCTTATGTTGTGTGATTAACTGTGACAATGTAGTGTAAAATGGGACTTCATTGAAGCCAGATTCATTATGCTGGTTACAAAATCAGTGATTTTGAAAGGTTGATGAAACATGCAGTTTGCTAAAATCTTGAAGCTTGGAAATAAGGTCAGTTTTTAAAGAAGATCCATGAAGCTGCATTCAAACTCAAAGGAACCAATTGAACTTCATGTAAGTGGTCACGTCACTTCCTCTGTTGCGATACAAAAAATTTTCATCATGGATGAAGCCTCCTCAAGTAAAGGACATAAGAATAACAGTTCGACTCAACATCATCATCCCTTCATAGAAGCAACACCTCCTAATTGCTTGCTACTGACTCATATTTAATACAAAACTGAGACGGAAACATTTAATGATCAAAACATTGCTTCTCAGTGACAGTTCGAGTAAATGATAAAGATAGATGTCATGTTGCTGGTGATTGTCCTACTTTAGAAAGGGTTAGCGTATAATTTATTACTTTTCACTAATTTGTTGCAGCAACAGGAACATATCGTTGAAGTTCGTCTGATTTGTGTTCGTCAATGAACCTATGTCACCGACCTTTTGTAAATGACAGATGAACATGTTCTTAGATTTTTCCGAATGTGACAAATAAAAAAACAGTTTTGCTAATACTACGCATCTATCAACAGAAACCTATACTTTGGGATCACATAGAAGAGCCAAAGAACCGAGTTTTTTCAATCAAAACAAGATAATGTTTATTCAAATTTCCAAGGGTACAATCATGAGAAGTTGTTTATGAAGTTGATGTAAATTTTGTTAGTGGAAATGAATAATAAAACTGCACAAAATAGCGAATTCACTTGTATTTAAAAATTTTTCGTCTGGAACTCGTCAGAGTACAAAATCGTCAGAGTATTATTTTATTCTGGGGAAACAATGCAATTTTTTACCCGATTGTATTTTCCAAATAGCAAAGTCAGAACTCTGAGTGCCAGATTAGTGTCGTTTTGACCAATCAGTGTCCGTGAAGCTAAATTGTTAACAGAAAAGGCTCAATTTTCGTGCTTTTCATTTCGATGTATTCTAGAACGGCCAAGTGAAAAGCAGATCTAGGTTTACCTAATACTCGGAAGGCGCCATCGGTATACATTTTGGCAAAGTTGCCAAAACACTTTTCTACGGCCTTTATGATCTGCTTTTTGAATCGAAGCAAAATGTTACCAAGCCATGGTAGTTTTAAATGCATTTCTTAGGCCCAAAAGGCTTTTTTCACTAGAAAACTGCAATAATAATATTTAGACTTTGTGGTAAAATCGGCGAAAATAGCCGTTAGATAGAAGAATCTGCCTTAATAAGACGATTTCTGCCGGTAATTTCTTCTTATAAAATCATGAGTGCACGGTTAACCAAGGTTTTGATGAAGCTCACCTTGCGTGTTTTGAGGCAGAAAGAAGTCCAATTTCAGGGAGTTGTTTATCTCCTTTTCAAAGGTGATATTTAGGGACTGCTCATTCTTACTCCATTTCTTTGTCGATACACCCTATTATTGAAGCTGAACTCGACACCACGCATCGCCACCTCCATTACTTCAGTGAACACCTCCTCAGGGAACAGTGGACGCATGAGCAGATCCCTATAATTTGCGGCGGCACATGTCTTAAATGTTTCGTCTAAGGGAACATTTTTTAACAAGCTACTGATGTCTAAAGAACACAGAAAAGTAGGTCTAGAACAGAAATTTTGGGTTTGTGCGAATTTAGCAAAGGTGAATGTGTCCTTCATACATTTTTCTGAATAAAGGTTGAGCACAGGTTGCTAAAACTCTGAAAGCCACTTAGCCATTTCATGTTTCAAGGCGAAAATCATAAATAGAATTGGTCGGAAAGGCAATCTTTTCTTGTGAGTTTTGGGGAGGCCGTTGTGATCCTAAAAGCCTAATCCTACCATAAACAACGGTTGGCAAAATACCTTTTTAGCTAGATCTGATTAGCGCTTTTGGATACGTCGTTCAACCTCGGATGTTTTGTCATAATGTTCGACACAGCCTAGGTTTTAGCGGTCTTACTTTCACCTCTCACTACACGTAACCATCGTAGATATTATATAATATTTTCTTTCATAGTTTCAAGCAAATAATAGCAAAACACCGTAGTAACGAGGAAGTCGTTCATGAGCAGCTGACTGAATACTTAAATAACAACAATTTGCTATCGCCATACCAACATGAATTTAGAAAAGGTAGGTCAACGAAAACGGCAACAACGATATTCATGGACGAGATCGGGAAAGCAAGAGATCCGGGCGAAATAACTGTTGCTGTATTTGTGGACCTAACAAAGGCATTTGACACAATCAGCCATGCCAAACTAATCTCAAAAATCGAAATATATTGTGTATGCGATAGGGAGCTAGACTGGTTTTCAAGTTATTTGTTTAACAGGCAGGTTATAGTAAACTATCCCAGCACTCTGTCGTCACCGAGATGTATTACGTCGGGTGTGCTGCAAGGATCATTCATCGGACCATTGCTTTTCATATTATACTTAAACGATATAACTGATGGCATACAAGATTGCAAAATCATTAGGTATACTGATGATACAGTCATCTATTATTGTTACAGAGACCTTCGAAGAATCAATGCTGTACTGACAGAGGGAATGTCGCGTGTTTCAAAATGGTTGAAGCAGAACGAGCTGCTAATCAACACGAACAAAGGGAAAATTGAAACCTTACTTTTTGGCACTAGCCAAAAGCTCTCGAAACAAACTTTGCAGTTGGACGTACGTCTCAACGACAACAAATTGAACGAGAAAAAAAAATACAAATACTTGAGTATCAATCTGGCTCCTGCTCTCGATACCACAGCACACTTTGACAAGTGTTACAAACGTGCAAGCAGTAGATTACGTCTCCTCTCGAAAGTCCGTGATCACCTGCTAGTCTCAACGGCTGCAAATATGTACACTAGTATGGTTGTGCCAATTCTGACATACTGCTCCGTTTCAAACCTTAAACTTTCTAATACACAAAATTAAAAAACTGCAATGTCAGAGCAAAAAAGATCACCGGTGCCACACTCCCCACAATCCAGAACCTTCCACATAAGAGAGCATGCGAGGTTGTAAGAGGATGCCTACTTGGAGAATCGATACAGGAACTAAACGACAATTTTTATCTCCAATCCCACAACCTTGGAACGCGTAACAACAATATTATGTTAACTATTCAGCAGGCAAAAACTGAGTTTATTAAAAATTCATTTACCTTCGAAGGTGCGACAAATTTTAATGGCCTTCCAATTGAGATGCGAAGAACATGCAATTCCACATCTTTCCTCAGTGACTTAAAGCATCACTTCCCTTGATCCCGTGAAGCAATCTGTTCTTTTGTTTTCTATTTTTAACACAAAATTTCCTCAATTTTAATCAAAATTTTCTCCTTCTTCTTTTTTTCTTACCTTGAAATTACTATTTCGCGCTACAGCACTCTCAAGGAGAACACACGTGTAAACATATTTGAACATGTAAATACTTTGTATATACTTGATGTTAATATCCTGTATAAAGATTCGTGAATAAATAATAATATGAATAATAATTATAAAAAATTAAAATCAGAAATTAGCCAAGTAGAAATATTTTTATCAGAAAACGGAATCTTGCACGCGATTTTAACAAAAAATACTGTCTAGTTTTCTAGTTTTCCTTCTCTGATACATCTGTATAATTTGTTCTCAGTCGCGGTCTTAAATACTGTTCTTATGGCACGCATGCAAATACTCTTTAGACTTTCGATTACCAATCCTCCATTTGTGCAACTATACACTTTCATTGCACCAATCCATACTATTATACTAGCACGTTGTCCTGTAGAGAAGCCTAGACTTCTGCAGTCCCCTAACGACTTTTTCGCTGAATTAATGTCATATGTCACAACTCTGTTGACTAAATTCAGTAGTAAATGCAGGCTCTTTTGATAGATTGACAGAGTCACTAGGGATTTTCTCTTGGATCTATTTTAGAGGTAACAAGAGATGAATCACCTCCCATGTGTGCAAACATACACAGCTCCCCCCATTAGACAGATAAACAATTCTGCAAATAGAGTATTTAGATTAAGTGGGCAATGTATTCCTGATCATACAAACAGTGTTTATTATTGTCATATGGTTTGCACCCCAAAAGTGTACGAATTCATCAAACGGTGGCTCAAAATAAATGGACGAAGTGAGGACATGACAATATAAGCAATGACGTACAAATAATCAATGAGATTTGTGGGGATAGATGACATTGATAAGGTTGTAGGGTTGACGTACAGACAAATTGGCATACATGTACTTTTACATGATACTTCGAATTAACTACTTCATGACTTTTCATTTTCTTATTGTTCTGTTGAATTTTACCATTGTGTTCGACCTGACAATGGAAAACCATGGAAATATCATCGTAGGTACAGAAAGGTAGTATGTAACCGCTGATAGATATCATGGAGCCAAGGTATTTTCGCGGTTAGTAAGCACAGAAAAAGCATAGTTCAGTAACACAGTAAGCACCGAAAAAATTACAGTTCAGTAGCACAGTAAGCAGAGTAAAAATTACAGTTCAGTAGCACAGTAAGCAGAGTAAAAATTACAGCTCAGTAGCACAGTAAGCAGAGTAAAAATTACAGTTCAACTGGGTTTACTTAGAAAGCTTCTTTTGACGAGAGTTCAAAGTAGTAATAAATACGCATTTTC